>JACM01007566.1:0-40702 GCA_000787095.1 Periophthalmodon schlosseri | reverse complement strand
TATATACATATATATATATATACATACTGTACTATACTATATATACTATATTATGTACTATACTACACACTACACCACAGCCCATGACTATTGATTTTCTAAAAACATGTGCAACAATAATCAGGGGCATATTAGGCTTGTTTCACAAAGTGACAGTTTTGAAAAAAATTCAAATTTTTTTGTGAATGAATAATACATATTATAAACACAGTATGTCTATTTCCAGTTTTAAATAGTTTGATGCTAAATTACACAAAATTAAACAAAATGGTTATTTACCCCCAAAATAGGTCTACTTCCTCAGCCCACTCCGGCCACTCCCTAGAACCGGACAATCATTTCTGTTTTAGAACTTAAAATAGTCCACACCTTGGTAATGTGCACCTCCTGTCTGCAGTTCCATCGTGATAAAAACCTCAATTTACCAAAGTCCATACATATGATTTGCTTACACAGATTTCACCCAAAATGCTTGCTCTCCGTCAGGGTTACCTTGAAGTGAAACTAGCACACTCCAGGGGCTCCACTCTTATTGGAAAAGGTAATTGCTGATGTCACTTGGGGTCATAGGGTTAAATGGCAGTGGTCTAAGTGGTGTCCTGTTGTGCTGTGGGGGGCAGCCTGAGGTGGAGGGCAAAAGTTCACCGTTAGCTGTGATTAAGGCTAGTACAAACACCTCTGCCCCACCGCCACAGGCACTCGCACACTGGCATTAAGGACTGTCCCGCCTCCAGACAGACATGAGGAGGGGGGGTACTAAAAAGAGCTCATTTACCCCACTGAGGTTTAGCAGGTCGTGAGGTCAAACTACTGTTCTAAGCCGAGTTCTGTTCCAAAAAAGAGGATTTACAGATTACATTCACAAAGGCACGGACGGTGAAGTGTCTTGCTCAATGGCACATCAACAGAATGCAATCAGTAGCAGGGTTCAAACTGCCAAATACTTTATTATAAGCAGTGGTGGAAGGTAACAAAGTAAAAGTAGTAATGTAGTTTACTTAAGTGAATTTTACAGTGGATACTTTTTACTTTTACTTCACTACATTTGAGAGCAGTATCTGTACTTTCTACTACACTACATTTTTGAACAGGACTGAAAAGTAAAAAGTACTTTTCATATGACTTGAGGGGTTATTTTTATCATGTTCGTGATAACATCCTGACTAAAGTTTTTGAGCTCAAGCTTCGGCTTTGAGCAAACAAAAATAAATACACAAAATTCATAAGAAAAATTAAAGCATTGATTCATACAGTTAATGTTGACCAAAATATGTATCTTTTTTTATCAGTATCACTACAATTAACACTTTAACAAATTAACAACACTGTGAAATACTTTTACTTACTCTAAAAGTACATTTTTAAACAGGTACTTAAATACTTAAGTTGATTTTTTCATGTAATACTTCTACTTAAGTAACAAAACTGAGTACTTCATCTACTGCACTCTTCTGAAGTAAGTAATGTCTGCTACATGCATTTCATGAAAGTGACTGAAACTATAAAACAAGTAACTTTGATTTGATCTAGAAGTAGCAGATTGCTGATCACTACTAATCTTGGAGGTTTCTTTTAGATAGATTTTCTATCCTGAAATTTGGAGGTTACATTTAGAGAATTTTGTTCAAAGACTGAAACATAAATTCTCCAGACTGCTCCTTCATCCCAAGGGCAGATGTCATTATTTCTGTTGTAGTGTGAACCATAAAACAGTGAATGACAGTACTGTAGTGATTTGTATTTAGAAACTGCAATGCAATAAAAAACTGCTTTTATCATAATCTTCTGTTCTGATTGCTTTGTTTCATGGTTACAGCCCCTTCTGGCCTGCAGTGACTTCAGGCATCACAGTGAGTCAGATATTTAAGATGGCCCCCATTAAAGTGCGTGAGAGAGTTAGTGATCTGTTAACCCTGTGATTAACTCATGATTGACAGGGGTGTATCCCGCCTCAGGAGCCAGGTGACTTCACTCTCCCATAAAAATACTTCTGTCTCAGGTCAAAGCAAATGTTCCCACTCATGGAAATACTCAAATGCAACCTTAATTTGGATGCAATGTGTTTGTTGATGACATTGCTGTATCCAGTTAAAGATTATGTAACTTTTCAAGTGGTAATTCGTATGTTAGTTAATGTTTATTCATGTAATAAAGTAACATAGGTCTTAGTACGTTTTGTGAAAGCAGCTCTACAGGATCACACCACTATGTGCACTATCTACATCTGATTATAAAGCCTTTTTTATACTTTGCTAACCAGGAAATAAACATGCTAGTTGTTAGCAGTGGCATGATGATAAAACTCCACTCTGGTCTCAGAAAGTTGAGAAACACACTTAAAAATTCACTGTGGGGAATAACTAGGATGCCAGGGATTTGGAAAGTGAGGAATAGTTTTGGACCGCTGCAAACCGTTAATAATTGATAAGTTCTTGACAACATCATTGTTAAAAACACAAACAAAGCTCTAATTATCTACTTATTACTACCTACCTTACTACTACCTATTACTACAAGATTAATATGTGGTCCCTAATTTAAAGTGTTACTAGAGATTTAAATCATGGGGTTTAGACATTAGCATAGCATCCCCAGTCCCCCCCTTTCCCACAATTCCCCCTCTCTCTGATGAAAACAAGGTGCGTGCTCCCCTCATTTATCTGCCCTGGAGATGAGTAAGCACTTTCACCTGCACGGCCGCCCTCCGCTGATAATTACACGGTCACTTCTCCTCAAGTAGAGTGCACCTTTTATTATATCTGCATCAATAATATGGGAGAAAGGATCCAGGGGTGGGGTGAGTACTCAGTTTACTCAGTTACATTTACTTGAGTAATCTGTTAAAGTAATTGTACTTCTTGGAGTAGTTTTTGAGTTTACTCCTACTTGTGTAATATGTTGTACAGTGTAACAGTACCTCTTTATATTTATACAAGTGACAAAAGCTTTATGTTATGAAGTGCATTAGAATTTCTTGGACTACTGCTTTGTACTTTTACTTGAGTAATATTATTTTAAGGTAACATTACTCTTACTTGAGTACAATTTCTGACTACTCAATTATGTGCAATTTGAGCACACAAGTAATTATAAGATTTCTGGACAAAAACAAAAGACATGGAACTTCATGGAGAGTTACTCTGGTAAGAGGCAGTTGTTCTGGAGAGGAGGACAGAGGGAACATGCAGAAGAAAAGTCAAGCACTGGACAGTAGGGTTGTCAAACGTATCAAAAATCTTATACTAATTGATACTAAAACTAATATCGAAACTAGATACTCATTTGAGCAAGTATCGATATTGCAAAAAATCACATTAACGGGACAAAATTTGAACAGTTTTAGTATGTTTTTGAGCTGTTTCAGAACAAATATAAGACCTCACGCTAAGATAAAGGTACTATTAATAAAGTACTAGTATTGTGTATATGAAAATTACATTCTATTACTAAAAATGAATAGAAATCGGTATGGAGTATGGAGTGAATTTCTTAAAATCCAAATCAAGTTTGAAATTTTAGTATTGTGGCAACACTGACAAACAGACCAGTCTAATTCAGAACCTCATAACAGTAAAGTGATAGTGATAGTTACCCTCTCACTGCACGCGGCTGTGAGGGGGCAGCTGTGGAGCTGGTTTTAGCGCAGTGTACAAATACTCACATTACTGTAACTGAGTAGATTTTTTGAGTAGCAGTACTTATGTAAGTACAATTTTAAACATGTACTTGCACTTGTAATTGAGTAAAGGTCTAGCCATGTAACTGCAAGTAGTTACATTTAAAATCATAGGTGTGTTACTGAGTACTGCCCCAGTTGCCCTAAAGCACGGCTGTGTCTGCTCCTTTAATATACCAAACCCACAAAAGCAGCACTGCATGTCCTGCTCTGATTGGCCAGAGCTCAGACAATATGCAAATTATGGTTGATGAATTAATTTTAATTTATCTAGTTTTCTATAAAAGTCTGAACTAAAACGCTGCTAAATTGTGATAAAAAGTAACTAGTAACTTGTACTTTGAGTTGTGTTTTTCATGTGTACTTTTTATATTTACTATAAATACAATTTTGGCAGATACATTGTACTTGTAATTGAGTGCATTTTACCCAACTAACTGTACTTTTACTTGAGTATAAATGCACAGTACTCTTTCCACCACTGGCTGTTTGTGTTAGGACATGACCACAGAAGAGGAGGAGGATGGGAGGCCCAGAGGATCCCGACAGTACTGACCTTCTGCCCAGTCTGAGAGAGTCCCAGGGCTGAGGCAGTTAACCCCATGAGCCTGGGTCAGTTTGGGTCAGTGTGGTGGATCATTGGTGATGTCTTTGTTCAAAATGGAGGCACTGCAGTACAAGAGTGGAATGAAGGGATAGTGGTGGTGGAAATATGATGGTAACTTAGCACTTTTGCCTCACTGTTAGAAGGTTCTGAATTTGATTTTAATGTTTGAATTTTCTGTCTGGGAGTCTGACATGTCTGGGGACATGCTTTGTCTTTAGCTCATACTGACTTTTGTTTTCAGTATGTCAGCAGATACAGGTCTAGCACCATCTGCTGGTGTTACATGTCATTACTGTGTAAAGGCTGGAAATCTTGTCACTACACATTATTCTGATTTATACTAAAGGCTATGGTGTCTTAAAAAGCTCCAAAATGGCATATGTCTTTTAAGAAAGGGTTATATTCACCTAAACTTGGGTCGTATACACACCTTTGGTCCCTTTGTTTTTGTCTGGTGTAAGTTTATATCTTAGTTAAGACTCAAAAAAGAACACATTTCAATGATCTGTTGTGGTGTGACCAACATTAAAGCCTTAAATGAATCCTTCCAATGAATATGTATGTGTGGCACTGTGGCTGAGTGGCTAGAGCTCTTGCCCCCTGTGTCTGGGTGGGTTTCCTCCAGGCAGTCCAGTTTCCCCCATCAACTCAATACATGCATAATAGGTACAGTCCTCCAGCTAAGACGACCAAGACTAGCTCAAGGTCTGGAGATGGCTCCCCGCTGCATCTCCTCAGGAACAGTGAGCGCCCCCACTGCTCCTGAGGACAAATTTCCCTATACAAGGACAGTGAAGTGTACCTTAACCCCAAGACCAAACTGTTGTCATTCTCTTGTAAAGCTAAGAGCACTATGTGACCTATTTTACATTGATCATAGTGCATAAGTGAGTTGTTTTTGTTGGCTAGTATCTGGGTGAACCATCATCAGAGGATGGTGAGTGGGGGGATGTATGTGGAGAACGCACTGGAGCGATCACCCAGCCTTTATTACCAGGACACTAATTACACAGACATACCATCTGCAGATTCATGTGGTGCACGGAGAGTCAGCGCATGTTAGCATGTTAGCATGTTAGCTTTCATCATGGTCATACTTCACCTCAGGGGGCTTCCAGTACACTTGGGACCACCACAAACTGCGCATATGAAGTTAACAAGGTTTGCGAATTGCAGACATATATTAAGTTTATATAACCATGGCATGTAGGCTGTGCTTAAAGGCGCTGTTCCTGATTTTACTGTCTTAAAAATGTGACAAAGAAAAGTAGTTCATTTTAAACGGTTTGCAGTGGCCAAAAGTTATTCCTCAGTTTCTGCATATGCACTTTCAGTGAAGCCATCTTGTCATGTTTACAATAGCCATGCTGCTATTGTGTTTTTAAAAAGTGTCACTCTCAACTGTTTCCAGCAGAGGGCAGTCATCTAGCCTAATCATAAAATTTGAAAATACGTTCTTTTAAATTAAAAAACACCAATGCGAAAGTTTTTGAATCCACAATAAATCAGAATAAGTCCACTTCAGGTGTACCAAAGCCCTTGACATTCTGATAGAAGACTGACAAACATGGCGGTACGGGGCTGTCAGGATTCTGCAGAGGGAGCAGAGGCAACAGCATCTGTCTCCTGACCTTTGGAATGTGCTGGGCTGGTAAATGAGACGCATGTTACCAATGTAATGGAGTGCCACACCATTAGGAGCTCCACTAAGCAGCAGCACACAAGGATTTAAGACTATGGGCCAGTGAAGGAGAACAGACACACATATGCTACAAGTTACACAGGTTTGATATAACAATTGTAAAGGAAATTAGATTTGTAAGGGCTTGAACTGCATGAAGAAGCTAGGAAATTCACCACAGGCCCATGTAGAATAAGGTGAGGTATTGTAGCGTTCTGAACAGGGCTTATGTAGGCCATAAATTATGCCAAAAACAAGAACAAGAACATCAACCTTGAACTAAACACAAAGCATCAGATCATTACAGTATACTTTATGGTCCATATGGGGAAAGTCGTCCTCTGTTTTGACCCATTCTTCAGGAGCACTGGGCAGCTGCAGCACAGATACCCATCTCCATATCTCCAGATTGGTCAGGACTACCTTAGTTGTGTATGTTTTGGGTTGGATGAGGAAATCGGAGGGTCTGGAAAATATTCAGGATGTTTATAATTATTTAATAATGGTATTGCAATTCACAATGAATTGCACTCCAAGGCAACTATACTAATTATATTCACACATTTTCATAAATTATATACTGGCTTTGCATTATGGTATGATTGCATTGTATATTTTTATATAGGCAGTAACAGTCTCTAGTACTTATACAATAATACAGCAAAGCAAAGTATTTCCAGGACATGTGGGAATCCTGCCAATACAGAGAGAACATGTAAACTCTGCACAGAAAGGTCAAATTCAAAGAGAATGCTAAGCACACAGCCAAGTATATCTTAATTGGGAGTATACATAGCCATAGTTTAAAATAGCAAAATATTGTTAGATTATGAAAAATAATTGCTTCCATTTTTAGAGGACATCATCTTTGCACCAATAGATGTTCAAATTGAAACCCTACCTTGACCACGTGGTAGCCCAGGCTCATTATGTGTTTATGGCTCAGATCAGAGTGGGAGCTGATAGGACCGCAGTGTGGGGGGTAGGGGGCAGTAAATTACTGTAGCCGCGCGTGACCTCTCCGTGACCCCTGGTGGCTGTGCTGTGGTCTGATTCGTTATCACAGTCTCTGAGCGTTGGGCTATCACCGCTCTGTGTGATGAATCTCACCTAAGCGTCATAAAGACCCCACGAGCAGCCATCCATCCTCACACGGCCCAAATCACTATTGACTTTCATTGTTCATTGGTTCTAATCATTGTAATAAGGAAAAGACTGTTTAAAACGGTCAGTATTAAGGCTGGATGAAAATATCTAATTGCTATTTTTCTGACAAGCGTTGCGATTATGATTAGATTTATGTTCTAATAATCTGTTCAAAGTTCATATTTTAAACACATCCAGAAGAATTGACAAAACACTGAAAAATGAACTGACAAACTAACACAAGAATCACATTTCAGAACATGTTTGTACAGATCTAAACTACAGGATTAGCAGCTTTTGTGCAGAATAAGACAGGAGATTTTGTTGTCTGTAAATCATGGTACTTGAAATATTGCAGCATTTGACAATTGCTAACTGCTTCCATTCAAAATGTGATTTTGATGCAAATAAACTTACAGCCCTAGTCAGTATATTACTATGTTCTCTTTTGTTTTTAGTTCAGTTGAATCATCTGTCATCCCTTTGTCATATTTACATTTTCTTTGCCTTCAACAAGATGTAAAAATGTGAAATAAAACCATTGCTATCTTTATTATCTTTCACATAATGCATTGTGGTAAACTCAGATTTTACAGGGACATTGCTGGGTTTCATTAAGTACATTGCTGGGTTTCAGATGACATCACTAAGTGCTATAGGACAATAAAATTTAATACAGATGGGGGCAGCTAAAATGCATATTGTTAAAAGGCAGATTTGTGCTGTAATACTGTAGTCAATAATAATAACGATCAGGTCTAACATTTGTGCATTTACCTTTTGAATATTTCATGGCAAAGTACAATGTAATCAATCAGACAATCAGGGAAATCTGGCTCTTGCCCCGTCTGGGAGTATGACACCCTCACACTCTGGAATCTGTTAAACAACATTAACAATGACTTAATTTTACAAGGTTACTCCATACACAGTCTCCTAAAATTAATCTATACTATCTATTAATTAACCTTACATCAAAGGAACACCGACACTTTGTACGCTGCAAATGTAATCAGGCGCTAATGAAAAAGACAAGCTCCCATGACTTCACAGCGACACTACAGACGTTCACCACATCATCTCCATCAGCGCACCCCACCCCCACCCATATCCCCACCCATGGGGGAAATCCAACAGGGAGAAGAAAGACTCGTCATGACAGGCGTAAGAGCCCAGATGACAATGCACTTAAAAAGAACAACAACATCAGCGGCAGAAATCAGCTATAACACTTAGGCTTGTCAAAAGTTAAAAATCTGAAACGAATCGATACTAAAACTAGTATCTAAAAAAGTCACTTCCAAGGGAAAAGTTAAAAATCTGAAACGAATCGATACTAAAACTAGTATCTAAAAAAGTCACATTCACAGGACAGAAATGAACCTTTCTTAAATATCTTTAGAATGATCTTCAGCTGTAGAAGGATAAGACACATAGACTAGTATACGCCCAGGGACCACTATGGAACCTTTCTGGACGACTGAGGGATTACACACATATAAGACTGGATGGTAATATAAAAGAAAGTACTACAATTTAATGTTGAAAATTACATTCTGTTGCCTAAATAGTGTTTTTATTATCATTGTGGTATCGGAATTGGTATCGAGTATTGGATCTATTCCTTATCCAAATCGAGTTTGAAATTTTACACTAACCTGCAGTGTATGTGAGTTCTATGTATAACATGTCCATGTCTGGTGTGTTGATTGATAACGATGCTGCCGTTGCCCCCGGCGATGAGAAAGCTCTTGCATGATAATGTGCAGAACATAAAGCTGATCAAAGCCCAGCGATATGAAATATGAAAGGTACTTATGAATGTTTGAGATATGGTGCAGCGAAATACAGGGTCAGCTGGTAGTTTAAAGGACATAGAAGCAGGTTTTCAGTAAATGTCCAAGCTTAGAGCTAAAGAATTTTAAAGGTCCTATATTACGCAAAATTGAACTTTTAGCCATGTTATAATGTTGTAGCCTCATCCAAAACATACCCAGAGTTGTGTTTTGTTTCATTTGCACATGTTTGAGTAACACTTTATTATTAGTCTGTCTACATCTCCAAAGCTCAAAATGTCTGTTTCACTATTAGTCTGTCTACATCTCCAAAGCTCAAAATGCTCTGTTTCACCTTGTGATGTCATGAAGTGGTAGTTTTCAAGTTACAGCTACCTTTCAGCTTTTGTTCAGCAGACATTGGCAATTCCAGGGCTGGAATTATCCAAATGATTCTAGTGAAGGTGTATGGAATTTAAAAACACAGTGGAGCACTTCCTGTATTACCACATGACAGCCTAAATATTCAGGGTTTGTGTGTTAAACATGTGTGAATGAAACAAAACACAACTCCAGTTATGTTTGTGATGATCTATGTTATTAACTACATTATAACGTAAATTAGAAAATAGCGTAATACAGGCCCTTTAAATTCAAATAATCTGAACAACTAGTAATGACTTATTCAGTGGCCGGACTTAGTGTTATGTCTGAAATGAATATTCTTAATGTCATTCTTACCCCCTCAGATGCATTCTGCTTTGACATGAATTTCAGTTTTTGTAACTGCATTATGAAGAACTTTCTGATATAGAGGACATTTTAGAATTTGTAAAAAAAATTAAAAAATTAAAAAAATCTAGGAATTTCAACAAGTCTGTATTTTTTCTTAGTAGAGTAAAATGTTACCTTGAGCTAGTAACTGGGGCTCAATCTTCTGGTGTGGTGAGTGGTTCTGGTAGGTTCCATAGAGGTCCATGGGCATGTACTAGTCTATATGGTCTTATTTCTATTTTATTTTGTAGTTCTGATACAGCTCAAGATCATCCTAAATTTATTCAGGAAATGTTCATTTCTGTCCTGTGAATGTGACTTTTTTAGTATCGATACCTGTTTAGGTGAGTATCTAGTTTCAATACTAGTTTTAGTATCGATTAATATCTGATTTTTGATACTTTTGACAACCTTAATTACAGATGCCCTGACAACTGATTCGTTCCACTTCACCGCAGCAGCAGAACCATCAGCTTCTTCAGCCTCTTCACTCTCATTTACTTTTTTTTCCCCACCACCACCATTTATTTTCCCAAACAAATCCCGTCACATACACCATAAACTAATCCTCCATCTTGGTTCTCACACAATGAGAACAATGTTAAAATTTCAAGCTCGATTTTGATACCAAGAAAAAGGCTGAATACCGTTTTCAGTACCACAATGATAAAAATACACTCTTTTTAGGCATTAGAATATATTTTTCAATATATAGGTTCTTTAATAATATCACATGATCTTATACTAGTTCTGATATTATTCAGATTTCCTATTCAGGAAAGGTCAAATAATGTCCTATTTCTGTGATTTTTTTCAGTAGTGATACTTGTTCAAACGAGTATCTAGTTTGATACCAGCTTTAGTACTGATACATTTGACAGCCCTGCTCCTAACTATGAAAATATAGCCCAAGATTTCCTCTGTTATCTAGCAGTGTCTTATGTGAGCCAATGAAACGAAAAAGACTGGCGGTAATCAGATAAATGTAAAGCACAGAAATAGCTTTGGTTCTTTCATGGAAGTAAACCACGTATAGGACCTGCCCAGCCTAGCGCGATATATGTTCTTGCACATAATGAAGATGCTATGCTATAGGCGCAGTGACATGGGGCCACAGCTGTGCCAGAGCTGTGCCGGATACTGACACCTGGAGCAGGGATGAGGAGCTGGCTCTATTGTGTTGTCTAAAATGCTCACCTTACACCCACTGCAACAGCTAGTCTGGTATAAACATTAGAATTCTGGAGTTGGTTTGCTGTATTTTCTCCTACAGCATTAGCCTTAGTCCTGGTACCACATTTGTGTGTTGTCAAAGCCCAGTTACAAGTCACTGTTGAGTGTGTAAACCCTTTGGAATTTTATTATAGATATGAGCTGGCATATAAAACTGGCACCTGAGCTAAAGGTAAACTACTTTTACAAACTTTTATATAGGTTTTGGCTTCACCAAACATTTGTATTGATGGAGCATTTGATACTATGTAACTCCGGGTAGCATGGGCCAGCCAAGTGTTTGCGTTGTAGAATTGCTCGTCTCCTTTTATGTCTGTGGGTAACACCACCAAACCAT
Organism: Periophthalmodon schlosseri; assembly: GCA_000787095.1. Taxonomy (NCBI): domain Eukaryota; kingdom Metazoa; phylum Chordata; class Actinopteri; order Gobiiformes; family Gobiidae; genus Periophthalmodon; species Periophthalmodon schlosseri. The sequence goes on along the minus strand of JACM01007566.1, from coordinate 29,473 downwards.
TTTTTTTTTCTGGCAGTTAAAATGCCTCTATTTTAATAAAAGAAAGAAAACATTTATACCATACTCATTCATACCCAACAGTCCAGGCAAAGTAATGGCATTTTAATGAAACAAGCAGGTGACAGATGCTACATTAAAAGCGACAAATGATGCGACTCAAATGATGCATGCATATAAATAAACACATACATAAAAATATGACAAAAGATATTTTAAGATGGATATGTGTTTGCATCACAGAATTCTCGCTCTCCCAGTTTCATACAGGTAATGAGAAGAAGAATGATGCTACACTTGAGCTACACGTCGTGCATCCTATGGTCCCATTATTTGCCTTTCCCTCCCTCCCACAGCTAACAATGTTTTAATAAGAACTCTGCCGGATGTTGGCAGCCTGAGAGGTGTCAGTCAGCAGCGGTGAGTGGGTAGATCAGAACTCAGCCCACCAGACGACTTGACATCCTCGGCTCTGGCTCTTGTTTCTATCACAGAGCTAGCATAGCGTTGTCCTGCATCCGTTTGCGCATCTCCCAAAGCAGACCCAGGCCCAACTTTAATCCTTTTTTATCTTTTGTTAGTGACTGAATTCCATCCAAACTTCCGTCAAACTATTGTAACGGGGATGCGGGAGGCGAGGAGCAGATGGAACCGGGAGGATGAATGGGTGCTGTGGGTGTCTGGTGGGGTCTCCCAAAAGAGGAAAATTCAAGATGTTTTATCACGTTTCAGGAGAGGCTCTTTTGTTTGACAATGGGAGCTACGGCCTACACTGTACTGAGGCGATTTTCAAGTTCTGCAAAGGGTACTGTTTTCAAATGTTTTTTTTTTGTTTTGTTTTTGCTTCCATTTTGCAATCACAGTAGATGTATTATAATGCAGAACTAAAAAGACTGGCTGACCCTGAGCCCCTTGTTAACCTCCCTTTAGGATCAGAGGGGGCTGGATGGGGGTAAGAACTACTACTAACAGTCAAATGACCACAGAATTTCAATTTTGCATTTTAATATTTGTTATGTATTAATTCTGTTTTTGTATGTTTAAACAAAAAGTCTAAATCAACAGTGTGGAGAATGATCTAAAACCTTTTAGCTCCTAGTTTTTTACTTTAACCTCTTCCAAAAAACTTCCCCGAAAAAACTCCACACACACAAAACAAAACAAAAAACACTTGAAGAGCCTATTTTTACCTGATGTCATAGCAGGACAATAAAACAACCAGTAGTGGCAGATGACAGCGCCATCTGCAGTTCGACTTCTTCAGGAGTGTGGCCCAGGTGTGGGAAAGTAAAAGGCCCCCCTTGTCCCAGTTAACAGTCCCATAGTCACTGATGCTTCTACTGCTTGGAAGGCAGCACCAAAACCTGTATAAATCATCTTGACAAGACATGTCACAGCAACAGTTGTTTTATTTATTGTGGTTTTTTTGTTGTTGTTTTTTTTTATAGAACAGTAAGCCTATAACAATACATTATTTTTGGGAGTGGGAGTGTTGCTGATAAAATATGTATCACATATTCCTAAAAATGGCCTTTTAAGTTTACTTAACTCATTTTTATTAGGTACAATAAAAAAATCTGTGGAATATAATGCTCATAGTGTTCTACATATCAGAACACAATTTACACAATAACTCACTTTACTCACTGTTTAGAAGTATAGTATAGTATATATAGTATAGTATATATGTAATCAGCTGCTCCATTGCAAGTTGCCACATCTATTCACAAGCCCAAACATTAAATCTGCTCTTGAACCAAAAGGAATGACTTAAAACATGCTGTGATTGGCCAAATATGTTCTAAAAACTTAAATCTGCAGCTAATTGAAAAGTTTTAATGAGGTTCATCCATGCTCGGATAACGCACTCCCCTTGTGTCTTCACTCAAAAACATTTCCACACAAGAGCCTCTTATTGCGTTTTTTATCACGCTGCAAAATGGAGTGACACGAAGCCAGCCTGAATGCAAATTGAATGCTCTGGAGCAGTTGGTATTTTTCATTTTTCGCTGGGTGCTTAATGGTTGATTCTGCAGTGGAAATTGGAGGGAAAAACAATGCATACATATTGCATTAGGGAGCAGAAGGCACAGGAGGAGTGACATTAATCACACGTTCATAAACAGCGCTCATAATGGTCGTCTGCAGCTTCATAAAGAATCTGTTTGGACAGGTTTCGAGGAAGGGGAGCATGAAATGATCCAGCAGCGTGCTGCGAGTGGTTGTACCTACAGGCCACGGACACGGACTCAGGACTGATTTGGAGCAATTATATGGTTTTCAAAAAGTAATTATTGCGGTCAGGAAATTTGGTGTGCTCAAATAACCAGGCTGAGTGAAAGTTGTGTTCAATCATTTCCCTCGAGGGGAGTGGCTCAAATAGTTTGTGTCCAGGGTGAGAAGGTCAGATGCGTCTGACTGAGACCTACAGTCTGTGTGTGTCCCTGGCACTGGCCCCGGGGTACCACAGCGTGATGGAGGGGGTGAGGATGGATGAAGTCCACAATCATCTCCACTAATCATCTCCGGGCGTTGAACTCCAGGTTGTTACCACTGCACCAGGTCACCGGCCGGTCCATCTTCCTGTAGGCAGACTCATCAACCGATGAGGGTGGTGTCACCTCAAACTTGATCAGCTTTACAGAGTCAGGGTTGGAGGTTGGTGTACATTAGAAGCTCATTCTACAGCCGCTGAGCTGATTAAAAAACAATTGCACATAATATTTATTCAGTTATAACCTTGATTTTATAAAAATGTATCGTGACATAGCAACATGACCTCTGAGGATAATAGTTACCATAATAGCGTTTGTTTTATTTCATTTGTATTCTTAGATTTGTTCTTTCCCGATGATATCATTTGTTTTCTAAAATTAACATTTGCTCATTCCACATTATTTTATTAAATTTACTTTTTTTTTTTTTGTCGTAGTCCTTGCGGGGCTACTGTAGTTTTCTACAGGCCACATGTCTAGTCTGTTTGTCTGTTGTTGATGCACACATGCCAAACTATCGCTGGGTGAAAAATGAGCACCCTTGGGCGCCACAGGAACAGCGAGGAGGAACTGAAATGAAGAGTGCGCGCTTCATAACTTCTGTGATAGAGGAGCCATTTTTCCACCCAGGTGAAGTGGGGTCCTGGCTCAGAGTTAAAGGCCCAGAGAGGGGCAGCACTCTATCTCACTAATAGCCCTGGAAGTGAGGCAGCCGCTGATCAATAGTCAACTGCACGGCAATTATAGCAGAGGCGAGCGGGTCAATGGGACTTCTATTTGTTTACTATTTACTGGGCCCAAAACAAAATACTGAATACTGAATCCATACACAGTGAGGAAGAAGATGGACACGTAATATATATAGTCTATTACTGTTGTTTGTGGAATGGCAGAGATTATTTTTTAAAGTGCATCTGACAATTTAGACTACTCACTTCACTGAAACATACTTAACACCATTGTATTTAAGATTCCACTGACAAACCTGAGTACATTTTTCTACTTTTTTAAATTTTGGTTTGTAATTTTGCTTCCTGGTTGGACGTGGACAGCAGATATGACATATGTAGAAGTAATTCCATAACAGTTACCTAGAAACCGTAACTTTAAGGGCCAAAACGTGTCTAAATCGCACAATACTTATATAGGCTGTGTTCTTCTGTCAAACTGAAAACACTCCACCTTGTGATGTCATTGAGTGATGATACAGGAAGCGCTCCCCCGTGTTTTTAAACTCCAGACACCTTCTTCACTCCTCATTTCACTGGAAGATATGGAGATCTTCTGTGGCAACCTCAACTGAACAGAAGTTAAAACAAAAATATTTTTAAAAAGGCAACAACTTATAGTTATTTTAGTGTATTGTATAGTAAATTAATTTTAATTTGAGGCTAAAAATACCTGATGATGCTTGCTCGGGTCCCACCTGAGGAGCTGGAGGACGTGTCTGGGGTGAGGGAAGTCTGGGAGTCCCTGCTTAGACTGCTGCCCTCGCGACCCGACCCCGGATAAGCGGAAGAAAATGGATGGATGGATGCTCGCTCAAACGTGTGAATGAAACAAAAGACATCTCTAAGCATGTTTTTGATAAGGTAACAACAATCCATCATGAGCCAATTTTGTGATAAAGCATTACCTTTAAAGGTTAATGACAAAATGTTTAAATAAATCGACATAACTACTCACCTCTGATCTGAATCTATAACTGACCACTTCGTAAACACACGATTATATAAGGCCAGTGGGCAGAATGTGGATGGATGTCATGGCTCAATATAGTGTCTGTACTTATGGAGCAGAGCAGAAGCAGCATGTCATTATTACAGTAATTAGCCCACTTATGGTCACATACAAGTGCATTATAATTATGTGAACAATTCATCAGTGTGAGAGCCATGAGGGGCTGGGTTTTAGAGGAATGAAGGAATTTCAAAGGTTTGCTTGTAGGATGAAAGATGGCTCATCGTGGGGAAAATGTATAGCTCAAGAAACATGGGTTGTAGGTCTTACAGTGAGGCAGGGACAAAGATTAAAGCGCCGTACGACCAAAGATGAGCTGTGACTGATATCAAGCAGGGTCTGATATTTTGGAGTCTTGGTCACAGAGTGAGACTTCCTCTCACTGCGTTTACAATCCATCTTTGTAAACACAAGTGCACCATCACAGTAACAGCAGAGGAGCCTCGCTGAACGTTTCCATGCACAAACCATTAGCATGTAGCACTAGACTCGGCTAAGCAGTACAACCACAGTGATACTACCACATGGGGCCATGACTGATTGTGTGATCCATCGCACAGTGTGAACAATGTGTCCGTGTCACCTTATAAGTTTAAAGTCTTCTCATCTTCTAGTGTAAATCCAAAAATCTTTGAAGACAAAAAGGTAGAGCAATGGCTTTTTCTCTGAAAGGTTTAAATCCAGTGCTAGCCAGTTCTTCTATAATTGTGCAAAACACTACTTCATGGTGAGTGGTGGTGAGTGGTGGTGAGTGGTGGCGTAGGTTAGCAGCCTCATTTCTGTCAATCAGCCCTCAGTAACTTACCATCAATGTGGGGAAATGTGGTCTGATATAATGTAGGTTGATATAAGAACTGAAAGACAACCAAATAATCTCCCCCCTAGGGCTTAAGCTGGTCACAGCAGTCAAAGCAGAGATGTTCAGATTTCCCTCACCCCATTCCTCTAACTTATCTAGAGGAAATTACAACCTATCTATTCCAAGATACATCAAATCAATATTCAGCGGTGAGTAGAGTAGCTAAAAATTGTTCCCAAGTCAGAGTGCCTTTATTTCAAAATAATACAACTCAAGTAGAAGTACATAGTGGTCCAAGAGTTAAAAATATTATGGGAAACGGCATAGTTGTAAAAGTAACTTTCTCAACATTTGCTATGGTAGAGTGGTCAAAGTACTGAAAATCAGATACTAATCGATACTAACACTAGAAATGAAACTAGGTGCTCATTTGAGCAGTTATCAAAAATGTCACATTCACAAGACAGAAATGAACGTTTCCTGAAGCTTTAGACTGATCTTGAGCTGTATCAGAACAAGTATTAAGACACATAGACTAGTATACGCCCATGGACCACTATGGAACCTACCTGGACGACTGTGGGATTACACAGATGTAAGACTACATGATAATATAAAAGAAAGTACTTTGATCTAATGTTGCAAATCACATTCTATTGTCTAAAGAAAAGAGTGTTTTAAATTGGGTATTGGTTATTGAGTCTATTCCTTAGTATCAAAGTTGAGTTCAAAATTTTAGTATCGTGACAACACTATGCTATGGCCAAGCAAGGTAAAGAAAGACGTCTGTGTAATCCCTCAGTCGTCCAGGTATCATAGTAAAAGAAAATTCAGTTTTGTTAACAGGACAAAAGTTTGGTTGCTCACCCAAGCTGCTTCTTCAGTTCTGGTCAGATCACTGCTGGACACTGCCTTATATCTATCTGAAGAGAGGAGCTAATTACACTCAAACTATTGTTTACAGTTTCTGTTTGTTGGGTAGGTCTATTGAACTATACTAAGTGTAAACTGTGCCTGAGTCATATTTTGCACAATTGTTCAGGCCCCTAATGGGTGCTCTCACACCCATTAGCATACTGGCTATCACTATTGTTTTCCTTGTTTGTTTAAGGCCCTCATTCCTGTTCAAAGAAAGACTGTCTTTCCGAACAAAAATGGCCCGTGTCTCTGGCTAAGACCTGTACCTCTCTATCTTCAAAGGAGTGGTTAGTGGCTTTGAGATGGAGATGTACGAAAGACTGGGGTCCGGAGGAGCTCTTGTGACGGTGTTGGTACATTCTCTTATGGAGTGGCTGTTTAGCTTCTCCAGTGTAACGCTCACTGCAGTCTTCACTGCACTGGATGGAGTAGACCACATTGCTTTGTTTATGGCTCGGGGTTTTGTCCTTTGGGTGAACCAGTTTCTGTCTTAAACTGTTTGTAGGTTTGAAATAGACCAGGATTTCATGCTGTCTGAAAATCCTCTGAAGCTTTTTAGACACTCCCGCTGTGTAAGGAATGGTTACACCTTTTCTTCTAGGTTCAGATTCTCTGTTGTACTGTTTTTCAGCTCTCTTTGATCTACTGAAGGCCCATTCTGTGCTTGTAGGACCCACTTGAGCCCTGTGTTGTAATGTTCAAATAACTCAGAGTTTTGCAGCTGATGATGTGACTCAAAACGCAGGTGTAGGTCGAAGTGTGTGGGCTTTCTGAAGACTTCTACCTGGAGTTGCCGGTCCTCTCCTATAGTTACTGCACAATCTAAGAAGGCCAATTTGGTCTCCTTTGTTCCCACTTAGTATAGCTCATTAGACCTACCTAACAAACAGAATCTGTAAACAAATAGGTGTGTTACTTTCAGTGTAGTTAGCTCCTCCCTTCAGACAGATATAAGGCAGTGTCCACCAGTAATCTGACCAGAACTGAAGACGAAGCCGCTCAGATAGAAATAAAAGTACAGCATCAAGAACTACTCAAAGAAGGGTTAGAGTTAAAGTACTTAAGTTAAAGAGTTAATATAAATACTACCCACCTCTGCCAGTAATTCAGCAGCTTAGATTTCTGCTCAGTTGTCCCCAATGTGTATTAACTTCTAAGGAAAGGACTAATCGCCAACCGTTGCCATGAAAACAGCAATATGAGCTACTTTGTTATGTTCTGTTGTCATGTAAACAAGACCCAGACATCATATTTGTTGCCTGCTGCTTTGACTCAGTGCCATTTATTTGCTGTTATAATAAAACAAAATGCTTTTACTGTCAGAAGGCCACTGTCGTTGAATCGCAAACACTCCCTTGCTCTCCGCTTTACCCTGCACTCCAGTCTGATTCATTACATCTCCTATTATCTGGAGTCACATCCTCCACACAGACATAATCAATTCATAAAACTCCAAATGTGTTAGTCTTTGCTTTATTTTGTACTAACTTCCAGTCTCCTCTTGGGCATGTTGCCGGGAAAAACTGGAGCAAAAAGCCTCGGAAAATTCAGTCCTATTACCATAAATCTTGTTTTTTTCTTCATAAATATGTTGTCCGGGAGCATCGTCATTACAGTGTTCGTGTGTCAGAGGAGCAGCCAGCAGAGCATGGAACCAGGGCCTATGTTGGTAATGAGATAGACATTAGCAAATGAAGCTAATATTGAAACAAGTCAAATGTAGCAGAATTTAGTTAATGCATTTGTTTATTACCATTTGGTGTAAACTTTAGATCAAGATGCCAGATATATTTGGTTATTTTGTCAAAAGCAGCTTGTCAAATTTGAGAACCACAAGCTAAATATAATTGTTTTCCCTAAAATTACAAAATATACATCAAAAGTTCAAGTGTTTATTGCAAATGGGAATGTTTTCTTATGCACAACAGACAAAAATATGCCACTATACGACAGATGCTAACTTTCAGACTAACTAACACTAACACTAGTATCGTATGTTCATATGTATTTATAACAAATATATATGTATGGATACAGGAAGCAGTTCAACCCTAATTACGATCCATAGAAAATGACTCAAATTGCTCCAGCGCCCTCTGGCAACAATTTGAAGTGTGACGCATTTTAAATATGGCTAAAAGATGGAAGCTCCTAACATGCAGTGGTGGATGAAGTAATCAATTTTGTTACTTAAAGTACAGATATAGAGGTAAAAAGTTACACAAGTAAAAGTAAAAGTATCACATGAAAAAATCTACTTAAGTAAAAGTATTTAATTACCCGTTTAAAAATGTACTTTAAGAGCAAAAAGTAAAAGTATTTCACACAAGTGTTGTTATTTGTTCAAGTGTTAATGCAGTAATATTGATTAAAAAATGATACATATATTGGTACGGATACCTGCTCTCAAATGTAGTGAAGTAAAAGTAAAAAGTATCCACTGTAAAATGTACTTAAGTAAAGTACAGATAATTAAAAATTCTACTTAAGTACAGTACTTTACTACTTGTACTGTTACCTTCCACCGCTGCTAGCATGATGGGACTTTGTAGTCAAGTCAGTTTAAGCAGTGAAATGATCAAAACAATAGTGGTGAGGGTGTAGCAACACGGAGGAGGTCAAGGAGATACGTGATATGATGTTTTAATCTCTAAAGAAAGATGTGGCCAATGCATACAAAAAAATCAAACATGAATAAAACAAACACAGCAACACAATTTAATACTTAATTTAGGAATAAGAAAATGTAGCCAATTCGTTGAGGTACCACACTGAGGTAGCACACTATCTCACCCTGGTTTATAATATTGATGTGTTAGCAGACAGAGGTGTCACCTGGGGCATGGTACTGACAGGACATGATGAAATGCACCAGCAACATGTGATGGACACTCACTTTCCATTCAAAACCAAGGCCGTGCTGCATCTAAGCCTTATAGTCATGTGCATATTTGACCACTACAGGAATAAGAGAAGAAACAAAAACATGGCAACTTGTTATTATTATTTAAAGTGGCTGTACCAGTTTTTTTTCATGTAGCAGAGATATATTGTATAAGCAGCTGTTGGATTCAGATTATGACCTCTGCGTCTAATTATACAGTGTATTATTGTCCAAGAATCAAGAAGTGCATAGTTATGAAAAAACTACGTTCTGGTTTCTGAAAGCTTCGGAAAGTGTTTATAAACTCATTGCAGTGAATAATTAGGATGCTAGGATGTGTTAGGAAAGAAAAATGTGTGAGGAATAAATTCAGAATGCTGAAAACCATTTAAAAATAAATTACTTCTGTTTTGTTTATGTTTTGAATCTTTAACTATAGTATCTTTAAATACTGCGTGAACTTTAAAAGGAAAAACAGCACAATTGTCAGAAGCACTCTCCAGAACACTACTATCAGTGCTGGGTGTGAAGTCTTTGTTTTAATCAAGGACACTTAAACCGGCCAAGGACTCTTGGACAAAACAACACATTACAAATACAAGCCCAAAATCCGCTTCTGCAAATATTCTATACATTGGGGGCAGGTTTCTCCCTGAATTAAATAAAATGAATAAGCCATGGTTGAGGAGAAGTAAACAGTGAACAGCCAAGTGATTCAAGCTAAATTGTACCAACAGGGACATAATCCCCACAAACCGGAAAAAGTTAAATCTTTACACTTGTTTTTATTTATTTTTTCTCAACCAGGAGAGTCCAAGTGTCCATCCTATTTGGTTGGTCCTTACACATCAGGTTATAGTACATGATTTTAGTAACAGGTGAAACAGGAGCACAGAGAGAACATGCAAACTCCATATAGAAACACAACTGCCTATCTGATCCGAACATTGAACACAAGGCCATCTTGATGCAAGTTCAAAGTGCCAACCATTACCCCCCCATTTTATATACTTTGGTATCTTCTCCGTTGTTGTTAGATGAGAAGTCTGAGTGGGCAGCATTCTCGCCTCACAGCAAGAAGGTTCCAGATTCGACTCCCTCCCTCTTCTGTGTGGGGTTTGCATGTTTCTCCCTGTGTCTGGGTAGGTTTCTTCCAGACTCTTTTCCACATCAACCTAAAACATGCACAATAGGTCAAATCCTCTAGCTACGTTAGTCCTGACCGAGATTAGCTCAACATCTGGAGATGGGTCCCTCCTGCTCCTAAGAGGTTACCCCAGTGGCACTGAAGGATGCAGAGGACAAATTTCTCTACAGGAACAATAAAGTGTATCTTAACCATAACTTCTTACTACCTACTTTAAAACTGGAAAGCAATGTTATGGTAAAAAGAAACATCACTACAAATATTGCATTTTATCCCATTTTATTTCATAATAAACTACTTGGTTTCTCTTCAACTGTTTTCAAGATCTTCCATTCCCATTATATTTAATACTACTCTTTAGTAAACATACCAGAACCTGATGTAAATCGTCATAAAAGGCACAGTAAAATTTTGCTATTTGTAATTCCCACCTTGAATTCTTATTTAGTCCAGAAATTCAGGCCAGCACGTTTTCAACACAGCCTCCGAGCTACCATCCACAAGAAGTAAGGCTCTCTTGTCTACAAATTTTGACAGCATCACACTGAAAACTGCCAGAGATGCAACTTTAATGTTCACACCTAAATAATATATCTGCTGGAGACAACAGGACGTGTAACCAAGGCACTCCAACAAGCTGCCGACAAGATCAGCCGGAAATATCTGATGCTATTAATTACACATCACACGTCATCGCCCAAACACACCAAACGGAAAAAACTTTTAATTCCGTCTCAAATCTATTTTTCCCGAATATCCATTTCCTATTCTCTTTGTGGTCTTGTTGCCTTTTAATCATAGTTGTATCCCGCAGTTAGCCTTGTACAATGGCGAGAGAACACTATCAGAGAGACAAAATGGAGTCTGCGGATAAAAGCTTTCTAAATTGCCGACCCAAAACAGGAAATAAGAAGCTGTGTTGCCAGATATTTCTCTAGATTTTACTCAATCTTTCATGAGAAACACAATTTAAGAATTCTTTGGACATTTTTATTTCTTGCTTCAGGTAACCAGGTGCTCCAAACTAAAGCTTTGAAAGCATTTCCCGTCGCCGCAACAAGCAATGTTCCAGTTTTTTTTGGATTTTAATAGAAATTGGTGACTAGGGAACAACAATGCTTTTTATTACTTTTTTAAACTTGCTGGTTCTTCTTAGTTTTTTAAGATGTTGGAAAAAAAACCTTAACCAAACCTGTGCCCAAAAAAAGTAACAAAGGAAAAAGACCATGGTGAGCTGACCAATCTAAAATAAGTACCCTAATGAAAAACAACACATAGACTACCCCTGCACAAAATAAATGACAAAAACAAGACATCTGGACTCACCAGGCCAAACAAAAAGAAGCTAAGCTAACAAAAAGCTAAGGATCTGGCACAGGTGTGCTAGCAGGGAGCAGTGCTACTTAAAGGCTCCTGGGCGTGAAACAAAAAGACCAGGAGCAAAACTACGAAAGAATACTTTACTAAATATATACAAAAAATAAGCAAAAATTCTAGATCAACTAATGGCTAACTTCTATGAACTAAAACTGGGAAAAAATACTACAAAAATCTAGGCATTTAAAAAAAAACAAGGGGAAAAAGTGTCCAAGCATAACAGTAACATACTTGAATTTTCTTCTTTTTTATGTCAGCAAATTGTCATCCAGTTCAACATACAGTTTCATGTTCTTTGTGCAAGACAAAACAAGATCTTTGTAGCTTTTTGATTTGTTATGCTAAATAATTAATCCCTATAGTCCACCATTCCCATAGTTTCTGAAACAGTTTCCAGCCCCTCATAAAGCGTAAGCTGATAATTATGTGTGAATTATCAACTCTTGTATCATTGATTGTGGCAATGCGTTATGCAATCAATAGAACTGTCTCATAGCAACGACGTTACTCGGCCTGCTTTGTCAAGACCTTTCCCTCTAGACAACCTTTCTTTCATCTAATGCACTCTGTTTCTCTGGTATAACCCGCCTTTGCTCCATCTCCACCACCTCAGCAGAACCATCAGCCTCTTCAGCCTCTCCATTTCCGAATCTTTATCTCTTCAGTCGAGCAAAGAAGTCCATCTATTTAATAAAACATTTGAAGCATCACGATTCAAGAAAAATACCACAATCTTAGAGTTTTATGTTTCATCTACACTATTATTTCACATAACAATCACACAGTCTTACATTTAAAGGGGACAGATTATGTAAAGTTAACTTTGATGAGCTTTTAACCATGTTGCAACGGTTCCATCATCATTTCTTTACTCAGAATTGTATTTCGATTGTTTCATGTACATTTGAGTAATCTTGTTTGTCCTTTATCTGAGACATGAATACTAACAAAATGTCTGTTTTCACGTACTCCCTATTACCACCCACACAGCTGCAACCATTCAAAAAAATCAGACTACGGGTCAAACATGCAGGGTTCAAAAGTGACATGTAACAAATTCTCAACAATAAAAATGTGTAAAAAAAAAAATGATGCTTTCTGTGGTGACATGCCACAACGAAGAGCTCTCAGTTTTGACCAAGCCAGATGTTCCAAAGTGAAGTCCTTAAACAACAATGTCCCAATGTTTGAATTTTAACTAGACAGAAGTTGATGACAGTCTTGAAATTTTCATTTTCATCTTCATTTTTAAGTCAAAAAGTCATCCAGTTCAGTTACAGTTTTATGTTCTTTGTGCAAATCAAAACAACAGCTCTGTAACTTTTGATCTTGTTAAATTGAAGGCCATTTTGATTTGTGGTAATGTTAATTAATTAATCCCAGAATGGCAGTGTAGCTTGCTGTTGTCCACCTGTTCTCGTCCGTGCTGATATAATGTCCAGCCCCTAATAAAGCATAAGCAGATAATTATGTGTGAACTGCCAATACTTGTGTCGTGGATCGTGGCAGTTTATTATTTAATCAATAGAACTGTCTCATAGCAACGACGTTACTATGCCTGTCGCATTTACCTCTAAACCACCTCCAACCAAGTATCTAATGCGCTCCCTTTTCTTAGTACATCCCTCCTCTGTCTCGTTTCCATCGCAGCAGCAGAACCATCAGCCTATTCACCCTCTCCATTTCTGAGTCTTTACCTTTTCATGAAGTTTATTTTTTCAAGTTGATACAGAAGTTGATTCTTTCAGTAAAGTGTTTGAAATGTCAACGATTTCATATACAAGAAAGATACAGCAAATCCATCAGTCACACAGTCTGACATTTAAAGGGGACATGTTATGTAAAGTCAACTTTTATGAGCTTGTACCCACGTTATAATGGTCTTCCCGCATCATTACCTTACTCAGAATTTAATTTTGCTTTGTCTTTTGATTCATATGGTTTTGAATAATCTTATATTCTCTTGTACCCTGCATTGAAGGCTTGAGTGCTCAGAAAATGTATGTTTTCACCTACCCCCTATCCCCACCCACATCTCACTTAGTCGCAGTTATTCCAAAAAAATCTGACTGTGGGTCGTACATCCATGAATGAAAAGTTAATGATTTCTACAGTGAAATGCCAAATAAAGTAGTGGGTCCTCACAGTTCGCCAATTTTGAACAGGAAGTCAATGGCCCTGTTTGTATTGTTACGCTGTTTTAGATCAATATTGTGTTTTGCAATGAACAAAAAGTAAAATCATCTTGTTTTAGGATTTGAAAATCTGTAGTCTAATCTTGCCCTACAAACCATGACATGGGTTAAACGATCTGGTCAGGATCTGCCTATGCCGCGGTGCTCTTTCCCAATCCTCATTATAAACCCCAAAGTATCTTTCTTCCCCTGCCTCTCTCTCCTCCCCCTGACACCTCCCCGTCCCGTTCCATCCCGGCTCCTGACTGGCAGGTAATTACCGTCCAGGTGACAGCGGCCCATTGCATCGGCGGAGAGGTCATCCGATTATTTTTCGTTCTTTTTTTGTGGACTATTCCTGGCCCGGTTCTCCCTGTGAGGTCTCCCGCTGGTGACAGGATTGACTTGTTAGTTGGCCGTGTTGACTGTTGTGCTGTCAGTATCCGAGCACATCCTCCAGAGGCCTCTTTGAAGCAGCGACTGAGAGACAGACAGGGGAGGGCCTTGGATGTGGGCTTTAGCCGCTGTTATTGTAGGAGGTGCTGGGGGAATGTAAGAAGGCGAGTAAGTGGTGGAAAGAGGATACAGACAGATACCATGGGCCAAGTGAAAAAGTGGTCAAAAAACAACAAGGTCAAAGTTCATCTTGTAGTTTATGTTTAATCTGTTCTGTCAGTACATGTTATTTTTATATGCGAAATGAGACAAAGAACAGACACATACAATACATGAATGAAATACACAATGGCATTAAACTAAACTGTCTTTAGTTACAGATGTTTTATTTTTAAAAATACTGTGAGCGGCGTCGCCTCTCCGCAGATCTGACCAGTAACTTGCCCCAATGGCATCATCTACTCGTCTCCTTAAAAACAGATAACTTAAATGCCATACTGTGGAATATTCTAGACAAGCAATACCATGGAAACAAGCATGTGGTGGATCCTCCAGCAGAAAAGTTATGTTACATAGTTTTTTAAGGCAAAGAAGATTGTGTTTGTCTTGGCTGCGTATAACTCTGGATTTCTTTCTTTTTCATTGATAATTTATCATGACACTCCTCCAACAAACTCGCTTATTCTGCCTGTTTAGTTTTCTATTTCGCCATTACATTCAGCGTGTTTTATTTGGGTAGAATTAGTGACACTGTAAGTTTATCACAGGGGCCACTGTTTTCAGGAAACCATGACTAAGTTGTACACTTCTTATTCCTTGCTCTCCACTCTCTGCCCTCGCTTACATAAGCCTGGCTAATCTTATTTTAGCAGGACAGGGCTCTCATTTAGGGCTCAGAAATGATGTACAGGCCTGGGTGACGCACACATCCACGGAACAGCCGAGAGGTTCCTCACCGCGAACACCACACACACACACTAGCTGAATGTATGCCAGCACTGTGACTCACCAGCAGACCGCGAGTGTGACGTGTGCGCGGTGCTCCCCAGTGTCTCCCACGGCCTCCAAGACCACTGCAGGGGATTAGTCCGATTCAGACACCAGGGCAGGGACGCCGGACTGGGCCAGAGGAGTCAGGGAGACATGGGCGGAGGGTGTGGTGGATGTGGAAACTGCTGACTACAGTGTGGCCGCGACGAGGTACGGTTTACCAGCAAGAGCAAGTAATACTTAGTGCCACAGACCATGGAATTACTATTATCAGAGTACAGTTACACTGGTGCAGCTCTGTGTGTGCAGAGGACCATGGGATTCTGAAAGGTGCTGTGCCTCATTTTTACTGTCTTAAAAACCTGAAAAACAGAACAGAACTAGTTCATTTTAAATGGTTTACAGCAGTTCAAAGGTCTTCCTCACTTTAATGCACTCCTAGCATCCAGAGGCCAGAATGCAGTTTTGCAGTTATGGTAAGGCTTACTACAACTAGCATGCTAACGCACCAGCACTACTTGCAGGTTCACGGAGGATAGAAATGCTCTGAAAATCTGTACTCGGGCAAAACAAATCTGCCTTTATCACATGTAAAAAGCGAAATTCACCCGAGTCAGATTTAAATTTACTTTCTACTGAAAAATCTGTGCTCCTCTCTCTGTAACTGCTGCTGTGAGGTTTCTCATCCTCATGTACGTAAATCAGGATATGACCGTAATAACAGACCAATCAGGTGCCTTCTTTTAGCCAGCCTTGTTTGACTGAAACTGAAACCAGTTTGACTGAAAGCTATTGGCCTATTGTTTTGTTTTTTGTTTTTTTCAGAAAATGTGGGTTCCCTGATTGGCTAATGCCCCTGTCAGTCATGCCCAGCTGAACTTGTGGAGGTTCACCAGTGACCAGACTCACATCTTTGTATTAAAGATATGTGAAGACTGTATTTTGGATCCCCGGCAATCTACTAACCTGTAGTAACACGCAACTCAAACGTAACATACTGTGTAACAACCTCTAATAACATGAATCCCAAATTAACCTAAAATTATCCTTAAGTACAGTGTAATTATGTGTCCTTCCAGTTTGTTACACAATGCTTCTTATATAATAGCTAAATGTTGGCCTAGTAAGAAAATAGCTTTTAAGAAGTAAAAAAAAAAGTATGATGTATCCTCTTTTTATGACAGTTAATACTATCCCAGGGTTCAGATGGGACTGTAGTTCAATTTTTAGAGTCATTTCTCAGTAATATCCTCCGTACCTGTCTCCATGTCATATTACTCCCCGCTGTGTACCACTGGACTTGTGCTCGTGACACACAACTAGCACGCTCTGACCTTTACCAATAGACAACTGAATAAAACCTCACCCATGATAACTGTGTCTGCTCTGCACTGTTGGATCTCCTGGGATAAACTCCTTTTTTTCTCCACAAATCAAAGACCGATGTCAAACTCCCTCTCCTCTCAGGTATTTAACCTTTTCAGAAGCCCGGGGAGAGGGGGACGGAGGTGGATCCAGGGATGCAAAGGAGTATCAATTAGTCTGGTTTTCCATTTGAGGTCTGCGGGGTTGTTTGGCTTTAGGGACTGGCTCGGCTCTGTTTGGTGAGGGCTCGGTACATGCACGGGATCACAGAGAGAGCACAGGGCTTTCATCTGCGGCTCTGTGCTGGTGTTTCTGTTCTCCTCTGAGCAGAAGGAGCAGAGGAGAGGATGGTGAGTGCATATCAATCAGGGAGGGGATGGGAATAGCAGAATGGCCTGACTAAAGCTTAGGCGTTGGTGAATGTGGGTATATATTGTGCTTGTGTATTGTGCTTATAGTTTAATCCATGATGTCTGTGGATCATTATGTTATAATTTAGACTTTTTAAATCACAATATTGATCTAAAATTACTTCTGCGGTAGAAAACTTCTGGTGCCCAGTGGGAGCTGATGCTGCCCTAAACGCCATCAAACAAGAACTGAAGCAAAGAACTGAAGAAGCGGCTTGGATGAGCAGTGAAACATCTTCACTCCTACAACTTTTTGTCCAGTTGACAGATTTGAATTTTTCTTTTACAATGGATCACACCTGGACGACTGAGGGATTACACAGACATCACAACAAAGAGCTGCAAAGTTGGCGGCACCTCCGATGAATAGCTGCAAGTCACACTCGCGAGTAGCAGATTTTTTTTTCCATTTGTACCAAAACGACTACGCATTGCTGCTGAATCCTACATATATTGTGTATTAAGAAAATAAAATCAGGGAACAAAGTAAGTACAGAGCAGTGGGTGGGGTGGTGAAAACAGAGGTGGACTGGAGCAATTCTGTCTTGAATACAGGAGAATAAAGATTCAGACATGCATGAATCACTCTAAATACAACTCTGAGTGGGTAAATGAGAAGAGGAAACAAGATAACATGGTTAAAAGCTCTAACAAAAATCGATTTTGCATCTGCTTTAAGAACAGGTGGATGGTGAAGTCACAAAACGTGCGCCATGTAAACCCAAACCTTAATATGGCTGGTTCAGTCCTTGCTCTATTCAGTTGTTCTGTTGTGATCTTGGGCGAATCACTTAATGGCTGTGTGTCCGATTAAAGCCAACTCTGAGGCGTGTCCTGCTAAGTACAAGATGTGAACGCCAAACCAAACCAGATTTGCACCAAAGAACCACACATCTGGTCCATTTGGAATCACAGGCCTCGGTGCAGGACACTCCTGAAGTGCCCCTAACAAGAGCATGGGAGGGAATATTAATATTACACTTTAGAAAAAAATCAAATAGAGCTGCTAAACTGGGCAGTACCTAGAGGACTAAATTTTCAAACCCCACCCCTGTATCCAGGTGTTTTTAATTGGAAACACCTGGCTGTAATCAGGTCAGTTCTGTGTGATGTCACCAAATACCTGAAACTGCAGTGGCCATTGGAGCCAGGACACACACATTTTTGTACATTTTTGACCACAAAGCTGCAAATATACACTAAAATTGGCCAAAAATTACTAGGAACAGTAGACGATGCTATTCAAACATCATATACACAGTTTAGTAGCAAAAAAACAAACAAGTTGATTTAGTGTTTAGTTCCACTTTAAGTTCATTTGACATTACATAACATGTTACTATTCCCCAAGTATATGACCCGGTTTACGAAATCAAGGTCTCTGAATGAGAGAGTCAAGTCAGAGTGACATAAACAGCCAGATAAGCGTCTGGGTGTACTTTTTAGGACAACAGAGTGAATTCAAAAAGGCTTCATTTTGCCTCTAAAATGGTCACGATTATGATTATATTGTAGTGATGTGACGTTCGTGAATGAGTCAGCTCTTTTCAACAGTTCCTTAACGTGAACGGCTGGAACCGGATCTCATTTTTGAAAAGAGCGAATCTTTTTCTTTCTAGGTTTTACGCATTTTTACACTAATTAACGTTGAACCAACACAAGAATCAGCACAGAAGCAGAGCAGGCGACACGAGTGAGAGCTTTGTGCACAAAAAATCATTTGACATCATAATAACAGTTATTTTTAAAATTATTATTACTGTAGTACAACGTTTTATTTTGATTTTTAATCATCTGAAAGGGTGAACACTCTCCCACTCTCAGTCTGAACCATTTTAAACAGATCTGAGCCTTGGTCACTTCTCTCTGTGATTAGTTTGTAGATAAAATGAGTTCTCACATTGGCTTCTGTCATATAAATAAATATAAATAAATAATATAAATAAATAATAAAAGAGACAGTTTTTAAATGGCTCCTTGGAATGAATGGATCCAAAAGATTTGGATCCCATAAAAGAGACATCCCTACACATGACATCATCATTATTAACTGTTATTCTACATCTAGACCAGTGCCTCTGTCAGTAAAACGGTTAAACAAAATGAGTGTCATTTGCTCAGTGTAATAAAGCATTAGTGAGCATGAAGATATTTAACCACAGCCACTAAAGTTTGAAAAGAATCTGCCGCATCTGTAACTATACGAGACGGAGGGAAATTTACAGCGACTGTGGAAGCGGTTCACAATTAAAGTACCTGGGGAATAAATGAATTGGGCATGAAATTGTTGGCCAGTATATCAGAAGAAATGCTTTCAGCTTGGACGGGAGCCTTGGGAGCGCTTTTTGTGATTACTCAAAGATATGAAGTTGTAGCATTTTTCATTTGAGCTGCGGAGCAGAAGAGAGAGAGTGTGTGTGTGTGTGTGTGTGTGCGGATCATTTAAAGACATTTTGGTGTTTAAGCTAAGTCCAAGTGATAATGCTAATGACGAGTCTCTATAACAGTCTTACAGGAGTCTCATCTGCTGCTACATGTTAAATGGACCAAAACGATTTCACTATATAGTTTAGTAATGTAAGTAAGGTAATGCTTGACTCAATTTCCCATAATCCCACTCTCCTCCACTACTTCCCATCTAAATTTAAAGCCATATATTATACATGCCTTATATATTATACATGCCTTATTAAAGAGGGGGTAATATGCAGCATTAATTTTTTTAAGCCTTCTACCGTGTTATAACGTTGTTCTCTCATCAAAAACATGCCTGAAGAGGTTTTACATGTCGTCCATGCATGTTTGAGTAATTTAGCGCTCTCTCCCAGGCCCTATTCAAACCCTACTTATGTAAGATTCTGTGCAATGCTCAGCCCAGAAGCCTACGTCACCCATGCTCCCACACAACAATTCTCCATAAATATACAAAAACATGACACGAAACTGTGCACAACAGCTTGACAAACCTGATGCGATGTGCAGTAGTAGCAGGATGCACGCTGATTGTGTTGTGATAGTGCTCTGAAGGGAGAGGGGGGAGGGGGGGTTACTTAATGTGGGTAGCAAAGGGAGGGGAGAATCAGAGCAACAGAAATGAAAGTGAAACTTATAAAACATGTTAATATGTTGTTTCGGCTAAAAAGTGAAACTTATAAAACATGTTAATATGTTGTTTTCGGCTAATACAGCATTTTCAAAACAATAAAAGGTAATATGGTGATCTAAATATATGTGTTAGCAGTTAATACCCCACAGAAGTAAAATACCCCCTCTTTAATGATAAACTTAAACATGTTAGCTCCTGTTACAAGCCAAATAAGGACCCCAGGAAGACTAGCAATCATGTGATGGAAGCTAATGGGGACCCAGATGAATAATAAAATATGAACTGTTAGCTACATGCTGCGGAGAAAGCCTTAATAAGTACATTATAGGCTAAAAAAAAGAACCACTTACTGTGCTTTTTACTAGTCATTAAAATATGGTCCCTAAATCTAAGTGTTATAATTGTTTTCTATATTCTTTGCTCATTGATGACTATAATACTAGAGCGCACTCTATAGTTATATTGTGCAACTCAGTGTTGGAGGGGCTGGTTCCTTCTTACCCTCTCTGTGAGCACGTGACTCAGCGTTGAAGAGGCTGTACTAAATCTATCTAAAACTAAGTCATTCCTCAGAAATTAGTCTACTCTTTTTATTTTCTCAATAGGCCTATTTGCCCAAAGTGTTTTTATTAAGCATTTAATTAGTCTATGGACAACTTTAAATTGTATAACTCTTGGATGAGGATGTGTGAATATTATCTAAAACAGATTGCCATACATCTTCAGACAATTTTGTATCCAGTTCCTCTTCCCATTTCATTTTAAACGAGTCAGAATTATCTAAAACAGATTGCCATACATCTTCAGACAATTTTGTATCCAGTTCCTCTTCCCATTTCATTTTAACACGAGTCAGAGGTTCTATATTATATGAGTTGAGTGCAGCATAGACTTTACCAATGATTCCTTTAGAGTGTGGGTTTAAGTCCAAAATGTTTTCAAGAAGAGAGTCTGGTGGCCGTGAGGGGAAATGGTTAAATGAGGTAGACACAAAGCTGCGAAGTTGAAGATACCTGAAGAAATGAGAGTCAGGGATATGGTTCTTTGTTTTCAGTCTTTCAAATGAGGCAAATCGATAGGCCTATTTATTCATATTTTTAACAGGACCTTAATAGGGCTTTACAAGTGTGTGCTATTAGATACTTCATTTATAAGAAGATACATTTTTACTGTCTTAAAAACATAAAAAAAAACAGAACTAGTCCATTTTAAATAGTTTGCAGTGGTTCAAAGTTATGCCTCACTCTCCTTATACATTCTAAGCATCCTAATGATTCACCCTGATGAGTCTACAAGTGCTTTTCACAACTCTCAGAGACCAGTGTGGAGTTTTGTCGTGATGATAAAGGTAACAACACACACTTCCTGATTACTGGACAGTAAAACACTTTCTAATTAGATCTAGACAGCCCGCAGTGGACTTATTTTGACCTCAAAAGCTGCTTATACAATATATCTGAGGAAATACATAGGAAAAAATCAGGTACAGGGCCTTTCATCTAACTGACACTGATATTATTTAGTGTGAAACAGTTTTTGTCCCATGGTATGTCTTTTATCTTTTATCGGGAGGTTCAGACAAAGTCCCTATTTGTGCTGTGTTTGAGCCCATAATGTCACATTTACATTTTTCTAGTTCAAGAAAACAGCTCCATATACTAGGCCTATATTGTAGTATTTTGTTGGATGGGGACCATTAGAAAACAACTGCCAGGGACAATTTTACCCAGTCATAGACATTGTTTGAGAACCACATGGAAACAAGTGTGAACTATACAGACAGTTGTTTCTTTGTCATGGTTCAACATCTCTTTGTACTGTAATGATCTGAGATTCTGTGTTTAGTTCAGCGTTGACACCTTTTATTCTTCTTGTATCTGTTTATGTGTTGTTAATGTAACTGCCTTTGTATGTGACACTTGGTTGCTATGCCGACAAGTTCATGTGAAGCTTCTATTTGTCAGTTACTGGTGGTTTTGCGAGCCCGAGGAGCTGAGACGGGTTACGGCCTACAGTGACCCTTGTGTTCAGAAAATAAACAACCAGAAGAAATGTGGCTTGTTCCCTTACACCAGAACACTACAATACCTTTACCGCCTTTAATGCTGCGGAACACATTTTCTCTTAAATTATTCACCCATCTCTGTCAGATTGCCAAAAGTCTATATGTTCAATAAACAAAGTATAACTTATAACCCACATTGCATGAAATTTGGTTCAAATCCAATTTCGGTGACAGTTTGCTGTGCAGATGAGTTCACTATCAGACTGTAGTCTAGAGAGAATCCATCAGAGTGAGCAAACTTGAAACAGTGCTGCCGTTTGAAGGTTGATCTTTATTCAAGTAAACAAACGGTAAAATGTTAAACGGTCACATTTTTATATAGCGCTTTTCCACCTTGTAGGCACTCAAAGCCCTTTACAAGCATCTAGCAATAAGCTCTAAAGTCTTTATCAGATCACACAGACAATGGGACTGGGAAACAACAGAAGGAGACTGTTTTGCAATAACAAACTCATATAGAAATGTACATTTTTTGGCACAATGTAAATAAACTATTGTATATTGAGGAACAAAAAACGTCAATGTTTTGTTAAAAAAAGAAGTACAAAACCCCGCCCCTCCTCCCCCCTCACTCTCTCCTTTAGTCCTCCATTCCCTTTCTATGTATAGAAAAAGGTTAATTGAGGCAGCTGCTTGTCGTCATATATACTTTTGTGTGGAATGTTCTACAGTATATGGCATTAAACTTTTCTGTCACAAGCAGGTGTCACCATAGGCCACGTTACAGGTCAGATCTCTATAAAAGGTAGTCAAGTGAAGTGAAGTTTATTTTTATACAAGAGGAATAGGGTAGGGTTATCATCTGCCTCATTATTGTTGCATCCTTGGGCAAGACACTTCATCAACCTTCCCTGTATAAATGTGTTTGTTTGACTGGTAGTGGTGATGAAAGTTAAACTATTTTCAAATAATAAAACGGTCTATTTTACCAGACAATCGGATCACAAAGGCTTATTTCCCATGTAGCAGCTGTATTGACACACATCTCCTATCCAACTTCTAGTGTTTGCATTCTTACATTTAATCACTTTATTCTGATACACTTCTGGCAGAGTTGTGTCTTCTGGGGCGCCTTGTCTGCCATGTTGCATTCATCTGGATATTGGCATCATGTATAGGCAACACTCCAGCTCTTGCCAAAATATCACAAAGGAAATGAGCTGAACGAATGCTTCCAACATGTACAATCCCATTTACTGAGAGCTAAATCCATGCTTTTTAATAGAAAACCTCTTATCTGAAGCATACAAGGACACCCAGGTTCATAATGATGCTCTCTCTCTCTAATGGGGTGGGGTATCCATTAGGGTTTAATTAAAAGATAAACAGGAGCGGACATTCAAATAGGCTCATTTTGTGAACACAGGAAGTCGCACCTGCTCCTCCAGGATACATGGATTAGTCTGATGAGATTGGAGACAATGAGGAGAAGATGAGAGGGTGATTACCACAGAAACCATGCATTTTAAGTAAGAGAGGTTGACCTAATGAAGATGCATAGATTATAATTTTACATTTTATTCAATCATGATTTAAAATGACTGAATAACAGAAACAGGTCCACTAACTTGGGGCACAAATCTGCAAAGCTGCTTTCAGTCCCTTTTGCAAACATCATGACAACAAAGCACTGCGCTGCCAGACATCAGCTCTGACAGGGAGGACACAGTCCGGCTCGGCTCACTGTGTTGGAGCTAGACAGTCCTTGCTCCATTCCTCTTCACCCTGGACACCAGACACCAGTCTAACACATGTCACCCTTGGGGATAAATAAAGTTTTCTGAATCTGAGCGTAGGGAGCCTTTATATAATGAACAATACAACTGAACACAGCTAAGACCAAGGAGATAACAATACCTTACACTTGTAATGTGTCCTAAGGGGCTTGTCGAAGCCTCTGAAAACGCTACACTGGAGTCATTATTCATTCATTCTACACTTGGTGGTAGTAAGCTACTATTGTAGCCACAGCTGCTCTGGGGCAGACTGATGGAAGCGAGGCTGCCAACCTACGTGATCGGCCCTTCCGACCACCACCAATCAGTCACGCACTCACCACATTCAAACTAGGCCATGCGGGTGAAATGTCTTGCCTAAAGACACAATGACAGAACTTGGTGCTGTAACTAACCAACAACTGAGCCACTGTCGCCCTGACAGATAGTGCACAGATAGGTAGTGTACTTCGCCAAGTCCACTCCACACATCATGTCCATCTATCTATATCTATAATAATAATAAAAAAATCTTCTGTCTATTGAGTAGGTACAGAGCAGAGCGTGTACAGAGGTATATGAAAATAGGAATTTACAGGCTCACACTCTAGGATCACTCCTGAAGTTGAATTATACTGTGAAACATTTACAATAAAGCAATAACATCTTTATGGAGAGTGGCGGACCCCACAGCACAAAAGTTACACAATGCACCTTTATGCTACTATTTCTATGACAGTTCTATTTTCTAAACCAAACAAAGCAGATGTACTACACTATATCCTCTTTATAGTGTGAATATATTGCCCTGCCCTGGTTTACTGCCTCCCTCGAGCAACACTACATTTATTTTGGACTAGCAAACAAAAACTGCTGGGTGCTATATTTATGTTGTGCATGGGCTTCTGTCTTAGCGGTGCCGTGGATAGAAGCACGCACTGTTTTATAGTTACTTTGTTCTTGGAGTGGTTGTGGTCTGCTGGTCAGGCCTCAGATGTGACTCGGAATGATGAACCATGGGAAAATTTGTTTACAGTGGCACATACTAGGAGTCATGAGGTTAGGGTGACAGAGGGAGAGAGCTATAGCTGGCAGCAGAAAGAGAAACCCAATTTATTTTCGTGATGTGATAACCAATCAGTGGTTTGAAACAGAATGACTGAACAGGACCCGAGGCTAATTCTACACGTAAACAAATTTCATCTGTCCAAAACATTGTTGGCCGTTACTTTGATTCTATTAGTGTGATGGATAGACTGACCCCTTTCACTAATAATACATGTCTAACTACGAGAGTGATGCGGACTGCTCAAGCCAAAACTCTTTTTCTTTCCAGTTTTTCTTAAAGAGTACATATTATGCTGAATGGACTTTGTAACAATGTTAGAATATTGTTCTCTCATTAAAAACATACCTGGTTTGTCACAAGATCAAGTCAGTTTTGTTTTTGTTTATATCTGCTTTTTGCTGTCTTGTTTTCGCCTAAGTCTGTGTTCTCTCTTGTCCAGTCACAACTGTTTGAGTAGTCATGCCTTAGCCAAACCGATCTGGGGTCTGATGTGAACCAGACCCCTCTGGGAGCTAGTACCCTCCAGGTGCACTTCGGACCCCTCAAACGGGGCAGTATGGTCCAGTGGAGACACTTGCGGGCCGCACTAATCCGCTCCAAAGTGAACCAATGGAAACAAGGCTATAGTGCACCTTTAAGTTTACTCTACTCATTTTTGTAACCGATGCAGCAGAGCTGAAAGAATCCACTCACAAACAAGCCTTCCCGATCAATGCCAAACGTAAACAGTGTGCTGGGGTGGTCCTCTAGCCGTTAGCCTAGCCCTGAGCTCAGTGCACAGCAGAGAGATGGATGGGGCCCCCGTTAGCATGGCCCTAAATCACTGCTCTGTGACAGGGGTTGAAATGAGGGCCTTAAGCGTGGGCCCCTGGTTTCCTCTGTGCCGTAATGGCTTTGGTATAGTAGCTCTACACCAAAGAATGTCTAATCGACTCTTTGGCAAAGCATGGTCTAGAATGGCGATGAACATATTCAGGTGCATGGCTGTTATACATTTCAGTGTTTTATATTGGCCTTTCTGTTTGAATTTTAAACTTGAAACTGCAGCTGGACTCACTGTTCAAACTGCACTGAATGACACTGAAGATAAAAATATTCTTATTGCTTTTACTTTTTGTGTGTGTTTTGTCCTTGTTTTCTATATCTGTAATCATTATACATTTGAAATATGAAATACCAATAAATGCTGTATATTTAAATGTGCACTATGCAACATTTCTGGTGGACCACCTGCTTCCATGGAGATATTTTTGCTTTTTCCTAGAATGTTCTATAATTAAACTTCCCTATCTTGCATTTATTCAATTAGAGTTGTGTTTATTACTAACTGTGACCAAATCGCAGATCTCATTTGTAACTTGTCATTACCTACTTATTCCCATGGAGATAGATAGAAGTTAGAAAACGTGTTGGTCACAAGTTTACTTTACAAGCTTGAACATACTGGACCAAAACAATGAAAAGCAGGAGAGTCAGTGGGGCTAAGGCTGTTTGTTGTCCAGAGTGTATTCAGTGTAGCAGTACAGTGAGTACAATCCACATTCATCAGTTATATATTACATGTACATTCATTCTACAGGAGTTCTTCACCTTTCTGCCTTATAAAAAGGCAGTTATTCTTGTGAGGTCCACACAGATGAGGTATACACACTGTCTAAAGGCTGTTTGTGTCTGTTGACCTTGTTAACTCATCACGCATCCACAGTTTGTTGTTGTTTGCAGCAGTGCATGCTGGGAGACACAGGGGCCTAACCTGCCATGTACGGGTTTCTCATTCACATGCTAATGGATTTGGTGGGATTTCAGGTCGCAGTCAAAGGCTCATTGTGAATCCCTAGCTTCCTGTTTTTCTACAAATTTATGATGTTATTTGTGAGTCAAATTAATGCACAGGGTCTTTGGGACTTTGAGACACTTCAGTACATACTACATCAACTACTTTAAAAGTTTATTAAAGTTTGTACATCTTCAATGGACTTGTAGTGCTGCGTGGCTAGCAGCCAGTTGGCTTGAGGCCTTTCTGGGCAGAGTTTGCATGTTCTGCCCGTGTCTGGGAGGGTTTCCTGAAGGCTCTCCCCCACCGACCACCAAGATGTTGCCGATGTCCAGCTGAAGAGCAGGACGCCCTTTGGCAGGTTGGTCCAGAGGCAGTGAAGGATGGGTCAAAATGGGTGAGTGCTAATTTCCTTCTGGGATCAATAAATCTTGTTTCAGCGCATGATTTCATTTTATTTTGACAGGAAAAGATTAAAAGGCTCACTTAAAACTGTTTTTCCAGCAGGTTCCTGCTGTGCAGCAAAGGACTGAAAATCTCCACATGTGGAGCTGACAACCACCAAAACACCACTACAACAACCACACACTGTCCAGTCCACAGTCCATACTCGCAGCAGGCAGGACACAGGGCACGAGCGCCTCACTGGGTCAATCGATGTAGGATAAATGTCAAAAATAAAACTTACCTTTTGTAAAGAAGAGTAAGCCCTGAAGAAGTCCTTCACTGACATGCATCGATGTCCCTCCATAAAAGACTTTAATCTACTCCCTTTATTTTTCTGCCTCCCTTTATTTCTTTCTGAAAAGACAAGTCTCTGTCATTTTAAAGTTCACAGTCAATGACTCCAGGTGTCGCCTTCAGCCAAAAAAGACTGTAAAATATAAGTTACTGTAATCTATTATTATTTACTAATTACTAAATTAGTAATTACTAAAATAAAATTATTATTTTATAATTATTATCAAAAACTTGCCAGGAGTCGGATTAAAAAGGCAAAGGCTGGTGTGGCCCATGGGCTGCAAAAAGCAGGTCTGGTTCAAGGCTGTCAGTGCAGGAGACACATGTTTATTCTTCATCTGAAAATGCCAAAGTTTATGTCTGTTAGTGTCATTTTTACCATGCAGCTATTTTATATTTTGAAAATCCATTTTAAATTCACAAAACTTATTGACGCCAACAGAGGATGTATGATATCGAAACATTCTCCATCGCACCAAAAGTACATTTGACATTTTATATAAATAAAGTTTGAAACATGAAATTCTGCTCATGCAAAAGCCACATTAAAGCATAATATTGGAATTGTAATATTTAGGGCAAATTGGAGCTGTGCTTGAATGTCATGATAACCAGGATTAAACTGATGAACTCATTAATGAAAAAAAACATCAACACTCCAAACTCCAAGCGATATAAATTCAAAGGGAGACGATACTCATCACTCCCCCTAGTGGCTAAAAGCAGCAAAACAGTTACATTTGCCTCTTTTCTGTATTATTATTCGTCTGAGGTTTGTGCACATAGGCGTTCATCCTAATTTGGTGTCAGTGGATTTCGTGCGTCACTGTTATGATTCCCTTCAGTCTTCATTATCTTTTAATACAAGTCAGAGGGTTTTGTTGCAAACTGTTAATTAAATTGTGACCTGAATAAACTTCTAAACTTTTTCTCCCTGCAGTATTCAATCCAAACTTTAGTCTTTCATCCCCACATTTCCCTGCTACGGGTTCCCTTAGAAAACTGTAAGTATACACACAATAGCTAATATGACAAGAACAGTTTTGATTTGGATCTGGGTTATTAAAAATTATTTCTGGGTGATTACCAAGCAATAAGACAATAGCGATTA
This sequence comes from Periophthalmodon schlosseri, assembly GCA_000787095.1. Classification (NCBI taxonomy): domain Eukaryota; kingdom Metazoa; phylum Chordata; class Actinopteri; order Gobiiformes; family Gobiidae; genus Periophthalmodon; species Periophthalmodon schlosseri. The sequence goes on along the minus strand of JACM01007566.1, from coordinate 1,200 downwards.
TAAATAATAAAAAACACATTTCTTATCCCATACCCAAGTAACATTATTAAAAATATAAGGAAAGACAAGGCAAGTTTTATTTATCCATGGGTTTCAAAGTGATGACAAATGTGAAGCGTTGCCATAGCAATTAACAATTCAAATAAAAAATATATCACTGAATGAGTAAAAGTCCTGGCTGAAACCCTTTTCATACAAAGCAGCGCAATGTTGTTTTTTTTTTACAAAAGAAAAACAAAATAATCAAGAAACATTTTCAAGTCACTTTAAAGGTGAACTGTGTAACTTTTCAGGTGGAGGGTCCCCTACCTGCTTGTCTCTTTGGAGATGTATTGCCTTGCCAAGAATGTCACTAGTCACTGGTTAGATCACCTAAAGCTGAATAAATGCAAGATATACGTTTTAAAGCCATGCTGTGGAACATTCCAGCAATAACGTATCCATGGAGACAAGCAGGTGACAAACTGGCCTCAAATAAAGTTACACAGTGCCACTTTAATATAGATGCAATTATTACACTGTACAACTTTACTTAACTTTCCCCCTTTGCACATCTATGTCTACTCATATTTTCCTATTTATTTTATCTGCGCACCTAACGACCCACAGCCGGGCCTATCTAATCTGCCGTACTCTTAACAATAGCTCCATATTTACTACTATCTCTCTCCCCCCAAACTCACTTAAATCTACTTTCACATTTTGTAATTACATAAGAATAGGATTTGAATGGGACTGCCAGCTTGACATTTGTGATGGCTTAAAGTCTGCAGCTAAGAGAATGAGTGCTAATAGCAGATTTCTCCAGCACGCGCCACAGTTAAGATGATAATTATGATGATGTAAGAGGTTAGCGCAGTGTGTTGTGGGTATGGGGCTGATTATAAGGCAGGCGGAGGAGTGCTATCTAGACTGGTGTTAAATAGGGACACAAGTGATTTGGATGGTACGGTGGTTCAGGTGACGCAGCTGTGCTAATGCTGGATAATGGGGGGTGAGATTGTAGAGTTGTTTTCCTCAGAGAGTTTGTGGACTAAACTCAAAGAGATATGCTTGGCTCTGGCTTTTTATGTCCTGTACTTTGGGCATCTATGCAGTGGTAGTTATTTGTTTTATAACTTGAATAAAAATATTTGAAGTACTTATAATGAAAAAGCCTCAATGCGTTTATATTGGATTAGATTCAAAAAGCATCTAACC
>KN472337.1:34922-59633 GCA_000787095.1 Periophthalmodon schlosseri | reverse complement strand
AAGAAGAACAATAATGTGTCTTTCTCATGAAAGTTCCCATAGAGAAAAGTGGGAAGTTCACATGATGCGACTGCAGAGGGCCAAGGGCATGCTTTAAAACAGCAGGACTCCTGCTTTGTTAGCGCCTGGATCGCGGTGGGCGGGTGCGTGTCGTGATTTGTTCGCTTTAGAGGTATACAGGATGTGGCAGAAGCCAGGTCGTCGTGACTCCTTCGCGTTTAGGATCAGTAAAGGAGGCCGTATTTAACAGAAAACGAGCAGGGAGCACGCACGCACTCTTCGTTTACACAGCAGCACGAACTGAATTATATGCGTCACAAACTAAAACTGATTCAAATTAAATTTTAACTATCATAACCATTTTTGTCTTATAGGCTACCAGAATCAAAATAATATAGGTCTATAAGCAATTTACTTTTTTCCTGATTCAGTTATTAGTCTAATTATTCTGTTTTTTAATGTACACACTATGTTCAGCCACAAGTCACACGAAATAAATAATAGGCCTATAGGCTAAGTAATGGCTAAAACAGATTATTGCTATAGGTAAAGGTGGATTGAGTTAAGACGATACTTTACTAAGGCTATAGGGATGAGGAGCTGAGGGAAAGGCAAACACACGTGAGACTCACCTGAGCTTGACCGAGCTTTGCTTTTGCATTTCGGCGTGAAGCTGGAGGAGGACGCGCCGAGCAGGCCGCCGTGGTGGAACAGGCTGCCGCTATATTCGTGGGGTGTGGGCAGGGGGTACGCAGGATACGTGGGGATGGGGTGGTGAGTGGCTGGAGTTTGGCTGTTCATAGGTGCTAGGCCGCTCCGCAGCGGGCTACAGCTCTCCATCTTCATTCCATCACCAAGTGGCACTTGGTATTTGATTGAGTCCTTCTCATCCATACGCGTAGAGGTGGGGGACGTCGGCCCAGGGTCCGGGGACACGTCCTTTGGTGGAGTTGGAGGAAAGCTGTATAGGTGCGGACTAGAGTGTGATGCGGGCGTAAGAGACGAAACTGGTGCTGTACCAGCACTGCTGCTGCACGAATAGGCCGAGCTGGTAGGGTGCAGGCCAGATTTGCTGAAGTGACTGACCGCCCATGCGTTGTGGTGGTGCGCCGCAGACAGAGCTGCTTTCCCTGGATCCAGCCAGGGAAGTCCGGGGCTGTGGATGAGGTGCGGCCGGCAGACCTGGTTACCAGTGAGCCGTGCTAAAAATAAATAAATAAAAAATGCAAATATTATTCTAACTCTTTGAAAACACACAGAAACGACAACTCTTACCTTTGATCTGATATGAGTTAGGAATGTCGGACATTTAGTTTCAAAGGTTTTGAAGTTACAAAATAACTTGACAATAACTTTTGCGTTAGCTGTGTCTAGTGAGACACCCTCACGCTGACACCCTCACGCGTTTTTTGTTGTATGGCCTCAGTAAAAAATGATCTCTTCGGGGCGAAGCAGCTCCCGCTCTAAAGATGGTTATTAGTAATTTTGCGGGTTTTGTTTTATATCCGGGAAGTAACTCTCTCTCTCTTTCTCTCTCTCCAGAAACTCCTGCCCCTAACAGAGAGGGGTTACATGACTTCCTTTTCCTCTCGCTGTCATTTGCTAGAAATTCCTTTTAGACTGTGTCTGTGGTAGCGTAGAATGACAGGAGTTGTTCGATATTCACTGCAAAATTGTGCACCAACTGTTTCAGTTATGCGTATTTTTCCTGGCTGTACAACACTCTTACACAAATCTTAACAATGATGCAATAATTTCTACTAGACCTATTTATTATCACACACTTATTAACACTGATAAACACGGCAAAAGGCAAACGTAGCCTCTTTAAATGAATTAATTAGGTCTTAATCTCATTCCTTTCCTCTGGTCATTAAACATAGCCTATCTTACCGTGCGCTTGGCTGTAGGCTCTGGCCCTGGAGTTGGAATAGTAAGGATTCCCTGGAGAGTCCAAGTGGTTGAGGAACATGTCCACTTCGTCCTGGGGTAGTAGTGGTGTCATGGGCTCCATGTAGTTATGGCCCAGACTGTGGTGGTGAGAGTCGGGGTGCTGGCCGTTCAGCACGGCGTGGTGGTGCGCCATCCACCGAGACTGGTCCGCCGCTGCGACCTCCATGTCTCAGTCCTTTCCCTCAGTACGTCTTCAAATTCCTTTATCTCCAAATGGAAGTTAGACAGTCCTTATATGCTATATAGAAACGTAAACGTCCTGCGCCGTAGATGTAGAAATTATGACATACAATCCTTTAGCCGGTCGTTCCTCTCTTTCTTATTAGACCTGCAAAAAATGAAAAAAACAAAAAACAAAAACTTAAACAAATCGCAATACTCTGCTTAAAAATAAATATTTTACACAGGACTAACGCATAAAATCCGCCTATTAATTGTACTAGACCCCATGCTTAAAAGTCCACCTCGACGACTGGGATGTAAGTGTGTACCGTATGAGTGGAAACACTTGTGTCTCAGTGCCTACCTGTTGCCGTGTTCATCAGCTGAGGACAAACGTTGGCTATGATATGTAACTCCTGATCCGTGCGTTCATTAATGAGATGTGGCGCAGACTGATGCTGCTGGCGCCAGTAAATTCCCATATCAAGCCGCTGGGGGCGGGTCCTCGGTCTGAGCCAATCAGGTCAACGCTGTCGCTATTGGTTCGCTGCATCCCCACTCAACTTCTTCCAATTTCCATTTTTCTACATCGTAAATGCTAAAAGACTTATCAATCAGCGACATAATTTCTTAGGGTCTTTCTCCACCAAGCTCACACTGAATGAGCATGGGTAACAGATAATCGGCTTTTTAAATGAAGCATATAGGCGTCTTGACAGAGCGGGCAGTAGGCGACTTGACAGAGTGAAAAATACCGTGCACTCTTCAACTATAGTAGGCCTACTTAAATGCCAAAAATAAAGATAGAAATATTTATATTTCAGATTGGCCAGATATTTTTATAGGGTACTTCATATTCATCCACATTTGTAATGTGACGGCCTTGGCAACGTTATTTGTTGATTATAACAATTCTAATGATTGTAAGTGTTGGTTTTCGCAGACTGCTGTTATGTAAATAAACAGCGTCTTCAACACTTCTAAAACTAACAGAGGAGGAGTCAATTTATGACCTCCAAATTGAGCCCATTGTTGACTGCGCCTAATTGTCTTTAATTAGTAGCAAGACATTCCTCTTGTGAAAACAGTGGCTTTGTCTCGGGGACAACCCAATCAAACGGTTCGCATACTAATGGCGCCTCTTTCTTACCTGATGGCACCGGGATGGGCCACTGCGAGGCCCGTGCCTAGGTACCATTTAGTGACAGTCTTGCTCTCTGTAACTGTCGCCTATAACCGAGTTAAAAGTTAATAATAATAATAACAACAACTTAATAATACAAAAGTTTCAATCTGCATTAATTTTATTTTAGCTTATCAAATCAGCCTCTTTGTAAGTAGAACACCAATTTATAGATTTCTACCATGAAATAGCAGGATATATGTTTTTTTATTCATCGCTACTCCTAATGGGTAAAAGTTTGCGCATAAATACGTGCGTACAGATGCCACGCAGAGTTGGCGCTTGACTGTTTGTATGTGGCTCAGAGAATAATTGGAGGTGGGTCAAAGACTGGACTCTCCGACAGGGTGACGCCGGGGCCTGACATCACCTGCGTCACGTGGGGGTTGATATTTGGGGTAGACGTCAGACGTTACCTCTGTATACTTATAGACAAGTAAAAACTCACATTAAAGACTCTGAGTCTGTGATCTGATGGCATATAAGCGCAGTGCAACCGTACGCCATTCGTCAGTCCTTAAATCACCGGCTTATTGTCAAAGGGGCACAAGAAGCATTGAGCTGATGAGCTAAAATCAACAAATTAGTGCATATGAGGCAGACGAGGGGTGGCACCTGAACAACATTCAACTAACATGCCTCATGCACAGCAAGAGATTTATAAAGCCATTAAACCAATTAAATAAGTCGCTTATACATTAAACATCACATTTAACAATCAATATTTTTATTTAATATTTGTAATACTGTCTGATTTTACACATTTTACCCAACTGGTGTGCACACAGGTCGATGTTTTACTTTCTGCATTATAAAAAAAGCATACAAAACATACACATGTAATTGTACAATGTATTAAAGGTGCAAGCGCCAGTAGCAGATTTCAAAGTTTGGGACAAATCAATCTGAGTGCTGCTGATGCTCATTGCTGGTTGTCTGTTTGCCAGATGGATTACTTAGCAGGATTTAGCTGTGTGTAATTCATACCTTCATTAATCCCATTTGTATCTTGCTAGAACAAAAGATAGTAGTGTGGTAGTGATTGGGTGGGGGGAGAGATAGTGGTTTTTTTCAAGGGCACAGTATTGTTTCACACAACAAGGATGCTATACTAAAGATGGGGAGGCTTCAGCTAGAACGGTGTGTAGCCACAGGAGCTAATGAACAACAAGATTATCAATCCGATCTATGCTGTTATTAAATGGGATCGGCTTTATCTACCTGTTTGTTCCCATTGGGCATGGCCATCCATCACTATCCGGAGTGGAGGTGTGTGACTAGAGAGAGAGAATAAGAGAGTGTAGTGGGGCATTGGGACGATCAGCCAAAGGATGACACAAACCAGTTCAAGCATTATTGCTCCTTTTACTAACGGCTAATTAGATTGAGTAGAGGCAATGGGAGCTTTATGGACACACATCCTCAGACACACAAGGGTCTGGATGTCCTATGACAACACCACCCATTCCTAGTTAAAGTGTATTACAATAGCAATAATGTGAGATCCGGGGGTATTGCTATATAGCTATATTGTCCATGAAATAAACTTTAAATAGGTATTGAAAAAATGTTGCCAAAAAGGTAACGCTGAAAGTGCATGGCCAATGTAACACTTAAGGGCCATTATTACACTATAATAGAATATAATCTTATAGGCTACAGGTACAGTCTATACAGTATGTGCTAGTAGACCCTCGGTCGCCCCTGTCTCAGCTTCTCTTTTGTACTGGCGTGATTGCTCTTTCTGCTGATGAAAGAGGTCTGCTCAAAGTCATTATGCATTTTAAAGCGTGTCAATTGAATACTTTGTTCTCACTAATATCACGCTGATGATACACTAATCCATTTTGCGATCGACCCTTTTTCAGGAATAGAGCACCTTGCCCACGGCGACCTTAACCAGCTGCTGTGCAGGGGCTGTTTTTGTGTAGCTCTGGGATTATACATTTGTATAATATAACCTAATCCTGAATACAAAGGCATAAACGGATAAATGCTTGCAAATGCTCTGTATTCTCAACTAAATAAACATGACTCATGAATCACTGACAGTAGGCTAATGCGTACAGAATTAAGTAGCGCATCAAAAATTGAAGCCCATGTTTACGCACCATATATAATTCACAGCATCGTTTAAATGTTCTGTTCCACGCGGTTTACAGTAACCAAGCCAAAGAAGGTTCAGCTTTCTCGTGGAAGTAGGTACTCAACCCAAAAAAATATTCTCATTGCAATTATAAACGTTATTCAGACAATGAATCGTGGAAAAGCTATGTCACTGGAGCTATGTGACATTATTTATTTTAATATTAATGACTTACCTCTGTCTGTCAGCCGGTTTGATGCGTTAGCTTTCAAACCAATGACCATTTGGTCCAGTCGATGCACTCATCTATTATCCCGGCCGAGTCCTTAAATAGTAAAAAGAGACTACAACCGCGACAATGTCCTATAAAAGTCAGCGATTGAAAGAGGCAACCTAGACACCAGAGCCGAAAATGCACACACGCACGGGAACAGCACTTGAGGTGCGTCCTTGTCTTACTGTCTCACTCTGTGCAGTATTTGCGCCTCCCCTCGCTGTAGTACTGTGGATATGTGCACAAACTTCTGCGGCTCCAGGAGCAGGGCTGAAGGACAGTTATACGTAATAGCACGTCAGCCCACACCCTCGCTCCCGGGTCCTAGTTGTAATATGGCCCAAGTCTACGGTTCCAAAAATTAGCAGTCATCTTCATAATACAACTTAAACTGACTGACACTCTCACACACACATCACCACTTTTATTATTCAGTTCAGTTTAGCATATTTGCACCACAGGCTACCCCGTTTATTCTGCGCATCTTAATTACACCCTTGCCATTTGTCGTTTAATGTCTGATTTATTGTATAAATATATTATTGTTATTTTCATGTTACTCATGTTGTAGGCTATAAGTGCTTTGGATCAAGTTACGAATTTTGCCACAACAGAGTTTCCCAAAGTGAACCAGAGCCGTGCGTAAACAAGGCGTAAAACGATGCAGTTTTAGCTGCTGTTTAAAAAGAACTGCTTCTTATATGTATCTATAAAATGTGTGCAGAGTTTTGCTTGCATCTATGCTGCACAGTAAGCCCCAAAAGACTTAATGAGATGATACTTTATGTTAGAAATCCCCTACCTCCGTATTAAACGTGATAAAGACGCCAGCAGAAAACATCTCTTTTAGATGCGTTCTGTGCTTTGTGTTCCACACACCAACAACAACTTTGTAAAACATGCAAAGCCTCTAAATCTTCTGCACGCGACCCGTCCTCGTGCGCCGCTCCATAAGCAGGTGCAAGAGCGCGAGGACCTCTGCAGCTCGAGGTTTGTGTTCCCTAGAGTGCACACGCGCACATCAACAATATAGAAGAAAAGAGAAAAGGTCGTCAACTGAGGCTGTATTTAGAACGTCTGCGTGAATGTGAAGAACTGAACGTGTATAATTGAAATATAGCCTAACTAACTCCTTAGCTGGCTACACTTAGGCCTAATAAAAACATCTTAAAACATAAATTCATTTTGTGCGTGTTTTGAGTTTCTAAAATTTATAATTTGTTATTTGTAAAAAAAATAATTTAAAAATAAATCTTATTTGGGAATCTTTAATCTAATAACTGCACTTAAGTAGGCTACACTAAAATAGTTCTATAGTGTTAGGCCTTTGTAGCCTAATATCAGATCAACACATTTAAATATGCGATTTAAAAAGTGTTTTTATTGTTTTATTTTTCTGTTGGGCTGTATATGTGAATAAATGACTGTGCAGCCAGACATTGAACTAAAAGAGTGCAAGGCTTAAATTATGTAGGTATTTGCGGCACTTTTGAAGCCACTATTTAAGACAAAGGTTAAGCGAGTTCAAGCAATCTCCAATTGTAATTGTAAATTCAACTGAAATATTACACATGTGGTAATTTATTTAGCCTAATCAGTAAATCAGTAGACCTGTGTTATTATAACCACTGGCGTAATTATTATTATTATTAGTAGTAGTAGTATTAGTATTAGTATTAGTATTGCCATGTTCCACTCGGGACAGTGTGTAGTCCAATTTTCTTGCAGGACATTCTCTATAATACTCACAGTGCATTAGATGGCCCTTCTCTTGTGATTATTACCAGGGGTAATATTTCATCGGCTTCACGCAATCTTTGTTGTGTGTGAAGATAATAAATGGCCTAATCGTTATCAGCAAACTGCTGGGGGTGTCAGCAGCGACCGAGGCTGCGAGCGGGCTCCAAAGTGCTGCTGAATAAATTGGTGTTCCTTATCTCTCTCTCCCAGATTATCACCGCCTTTTCAAACTTGCACAACAAATACATTCAATGCATCTAATGCATCATTTGTGGGGGGAGATCCCGCAGGTTGATAGAGACAGATAGGCGCAGGGAATGAGAAATATTTACACGCTTTATGCTGCACCAGGACAGCCAAGCACCGTGTGGCGTTAGAGGCAGGTTATTGGCCCACATGGACACGCACACTTTACATATCAATACAAGCTATATTAAACATACATCACCAGGATACGATTCTTATCGGGATGATTAGTCCCACTACTGCTCTTGCCTCAGATTGGCTTCATTTTTCACTTTACCTTCTTTGAACATACATGTGCATGCATTATACAGTCAAACATCATTAAGATGGAACTTTATACAATTAATACAGTGTCATCAGATATAGGTGGTATTCAAATTCTAAAATGTGATGATGTTATAGGCTACTCTCAGATGGGAGACAAAAGCCAGTTCTCTCTATTGATTTATTCTCATATACATGAAGTGCCTAAAAGGTCAATTCACAAATGTTTTTCAAATCAAATTGAAAGATGCATTTTATTAGTAAAAACAAAGCCTCCTTTAGGCTACAGTAGACTAAATCATAGCCTAGTGTGGTAGTATAGCCTAGCGTTGGTGTGAGGTGTCATGTGAAGGTAAACTGACTTCAATCGCAAACTTTCCAAACAGCAACCTTTCGTACATTAATTTAATTTTCCTGCCTATTTGTCTTTTTTGAGTGACCTTCTCCTAGGCTAAACCCGCCCTGTCATAATATTCGCTCATGTGGCCTACCAAAGCAATGCTAGTCAGATGAGCCTAAAACAACAGTTTATAACCGACCATGGGCCATAATGCAGTATTTTGAGTGGCTTTATTTAAATAGAAAATAAAACACTACCAAAAGGCTACACACTGCCTACACACACAAACGGGAGCACGCGTTCCCCTTTTAATACCGCGCGGCATCTCCACCGGGCCGGTGCTCTGATGGTCTCCTAGACGACGAAGATAACGCAGCAGCAGTTTTCCATATCGGGCCCGGAGTCTATTATAGCTCGGATTAGCTCTTTTTCCGAAAAGGTCATCCACAAAGTCACCAAACACGCGCCCCTAAATGTGCAACGATTGCACATTCATAAACATGCATGCCATTTTATTCAGTAGGTTATCATTAAGCTAACAACTGCGCATTTTCTGTGTTCATAGCTAGTCATTCAAATGAGGGCCATCGGAGGGGACTGATCTCCTTTCTGCAAGGACCGGGCCATCCACTTGCAAGTCTTTTACTGATATGTAGCGACCTCTGGCGATCGCATTGAGAAATAGCAGGTGGCTCTCGTGCGCTCCATAGGCTAATCACTGGAAGAAGGCCTGGGTATCAGAGTCCAGGCTATAAGTCCAAAAAGAGAGAGCACGCGGCACAACTGAATGCTCCAGCTGGGATTCCCGGTGGTTATACAGAAATTTAGTGAAGCTCTGACAGGAAGTGCGCTTAGGGAGGGTCAGCCTTTGGCACATGCAGTCAGCCAGAAAGCTGTTTCCTGTAGGTTTTTAGGCTCTTTACATGTGTTTATGTGTTGTTATATGTGCAGTGTCCTTTCCTCCCCAGTTCTCCTACACTAAGCCTGTAAAATATTTTCCTGAGTGCACTGCATCAAATGTACCATTACAAAAGTGTTGTTGGTTGTAGTTTACGTAGGCTATATAGGCTTACTTTAACTTGCAGGATGCAGATGTCACCACAAGAGTGAAACTTCCTGCCCATCAAAGAAGGCTATGCTGGTTTAATGGACTGACATCAGTAGCCCATAGCGGAATTAGGGATATTTTGGCAGTTTGCAGATGGAGGAAGTACAGATTGTAGGTAGAAATGAGATGGATTGATATGTGGACTGCAAGAGGAAAAATCTCTTTGTCTCTTGGAGCTCAGTGGACAATCAAGGTTTCCTATCAGCTCTGGAGTAGGGGAAATTGGCTGCCCTGGGAAGGAGAGGGCCACTCTCACAGCCAATGGGAAGTGCCCCTGTCACTCTAACCAACTCCAATAGAGAAAGTAGGAAATGTGTGTTCTCTGTGTGCAGAAAGAGCTGCCTTGTGTCACTTTCCTTCATGTTATCCAGAATGATAGTCTGAAGTAGCTCACCACTTTGATGTGCTGCTGCAGATCCTGTGCGCTGAGGGACAGGGAAAAACCACGCGGGCACATTTTTTGGCAGATCCTTCCTCCAGAGGCATGACCATCAGTGCTTTGAAGGGGCGCCATGTGGCAGCGGAAAGGGTCTTAGTGGGAGCTGTGGACAGTTGCACAGCAGTGGCAGAGGAAGGGATTACTGTCCTGCTGATACAAATCCATGCAGAGATGCTGGCTGACAGCGGTGTGCAGAGGTGGCAAATGTATGGTTCTGAGTTCATGTGAATGCAAGCCTACTGTATTATGTTAAAAAAATAAATAAATAGTGATACGAATCCAGGTTTTAACTAAATACACATTGATTATTCTTTAGTTTTGTGAAAGATCAAATCCAGTCAACTTAACATCTGTTCTTATCAACATTACCCCATGGTTAACAGCAAACTTTGCTACTGTTGAAGAGAGTAATTATTTATACGTTGCTCTTTGTTGACACAGGAGCATTTGTAGGCCTACTATTAAAACATCAAAATAAAAGATAACATTCAAACTATTATAAATATCATACAGCCTTGAACTTGCAATACTGGTTCTAAACTGGTTAGCAATCATCACCAAATGTAAAGTTTTATGAGTCTAAATATTCAGTTGACTCAGCAATATAGTTTACATTTTTTGAATATTGTATTCAGAGAGCTTACTAAAGTCCTGGGTGTATAGCTCCAACTTTATGTAGGCTACTGTAAGCATGTTTCTCTAAAAGCTTACTCAGACCTACCATCTCTAGTTTGTTGTGCTTCTCAGTCACTTTGAAAGCTTGAAAGTTTTTAATTTTATTTGGAAACTTTAAGAGTCACTGGTATGAAGCATAACTAAAACTATAGTTGCATTTTGCAGGCCACACATCCCACCTGCCCTCAGCCTCTCACTCAAAAATGCATCTGTCGACACGCAGCACCCGGCGCCTCTCTCCTCTGTTTGAAGTCCTCTCTTCACCTCAGCTCTCGCCACGCCGTCCTTCCCCATCCGCCTGACCACCTTATCCTTCAGCCAGGACCTGCCCCACCCCCTGCAGCTGTGAAGCGGTCCACAGTCATTGCTTTGTCCTACCTCCGCCGGCCCTCACACTTCTACTGCCTGTCCCATTGCACCTGCCACCTGCACCAGACACCACTTGGGATTTGAACCCTCATCCCTCACCTCTGCCTCTCACCCAACTTCTCCTCCCCTCATGCCATTGCCTGCCTGTCAGTGAGGAATGGTGCGGATACAGAGCCGCTCTTGTGAAAGGTGGTCTTTTTAAGCAAAGCCAAAGGAAGTCATGCATCAGAGGTGTGTCCAACTGCAACTTTAGACATATTTTTCCTTTTTCAATGGCATCCTTTCTGACTGAACTCAATGAGTGAGTGCAGCGTTGTGAGTTTTGGTGCATAATAAGAACACAGTGACAGTGAGGGTGGTGGCTGTCGGGGTGATTTATGAGCCGGTGCCAGGAGGGGTCTTCTGAGCAGGATATTGTCCTCCGACTAGTGACTTGTGCCTCTCCCTTGGCGTGTTTTAGAGCCGAGGAGATTAAGAGGCAGTGCGGCGCAGGTGAGCCCTCAATGTAATCAATCACCACCATGTCACGCGACACGGAACTGCCGGATTACCCCTTCAGTTCATACCTAGTTTGACTCCACACTTTTTGCATATTCATTATTTCTGGCAGATAAAGAAGAAACACTCTCTGCATTATTACTATATACTTCAGCTGAGGGAGATAATAATCAAGTGAGAGGAGGAGGAGTCCCATGACAGCTCAACCACATGGCCCAGCCATTCCAGCAGCCTGCACCAGCCTCTCATCCTCCTTTGACACACAGTTAGCCACATCAGGATACAGGGCTGTACATGAATTCCGGTTTAAACAGTATTCAGCCAACAGATAAACCGCAATCCTTCTTCAACGGGTAATCACATCCTGGATCAAGCCTAGAAGTGAAAAACTAAAGCCTTCGCACATGAAAATACCACAAAAAGTACACTCTCATTGGTAAACAAGGCAGTTTATCACTTCTCTGGTGGAGGGACTGACAACCCCTTGTCTCTGTGGAGATGCTATTACTTTTGCCTGGAATGTTCCACAATATGACATTAAATGCATCTGTCTTACATTTATTCATGTAAAGGTGTTTTTATTGCTTTAAAAAGGCCTTGAAAAACATTCATTCTTACACAGAACTGACCTCTAACTTGACCTGGTTGCATCACCCACTTGCTGTTTGCCTCCATGGAGATATTTACAGGTCATACTTACTCATACTTACAGGTCCTGTAGTTCAGCACAACATTCTTACTGGACTGCAATCACATATAAAGTACATATGTGGATAGTATTTTGAACATAGCATAGCATTTGCATACAACATTTGAATACAAAGGATCACAGGCTCCATGTAGATTTTTGTCTCTGAAGTAGCCTGTAGTCTGCCCAAAGAGAAATGCCATTGTGCAGACTCAGAGCACACAGACCATCAGCGCTAACAGACATTGTCTTAGCTTTTCCCCTGTTCTGTATTTTCAGAATGAATATTGTATGGCACATACAACAGTGTTAACTTGATCATTGTAAGCGGAATGGGCCTGGTTTTACAGGACAGGAAATGACCTGCCAAGACCCCTGGTGACCTCATAGGGAAAGGCCTAACCTCACAGTGACCCCTGGGGGGCCTGGTGGTGACAGGTTGACTGTGAGCAAAGTCAATAGGTGGGGTGTTTCAGCAGAGCTATGCAAGAATGTACTGGAAAGTCCCTTTGCAGAAGAAAAGTGGATTTTCAGTTTTTTTGACACCAAGAAAATTGGTGTCACTTTGCTTTTTGATTGAACTTGTCTCTGTGATTGCAAGGATAACTTTAACTCATGCACCAGTCTGTACAATATCTTTCTCTCTCTCTCTCTCACATATATACACACATATATATATATATATATATACACATATATATACATATATGTGTGTGTGTGTGTAATTAGAAATACATAGAAATATATAGTACAATTTTAGCAACTCAGGAAGCAAAATAACTGTTCTTCCAATACTTAATGCACTGAATATAAATTTCTAAGAATAAATGATATATAACAAGGTAATTCCTTCAAAATGTTTATTTCAAAATCCCCATGCCAAAAACAAGACTGCAATATTGGCCCATGTATTTTCTCACAAACAACCCATTTTCAATTTTACATCAATCTCAGTCTACTAATCTCATTGTCGTAAGAGGTACAAAACAAGTAAATGATATAAAAATAGAAAAAACTAACAAAAAACAGAAAACACAATAGATCTTGGACAGCAAAATCTTGAACTCATATACGTCAGATGCATAGAAGAACAGTAAGTGCCAAATAAATCATAAATTCATTATACTGACATGGTTATAGACCATAGGTGATGTGAGAAAAGACATAGGGCTTCACATGTTGAACCTTCAATAATTACAGTCAACCCTGCTCCCCCAACCCCCAAGTGAAAAAAATTGTTCACATGTCAAGATGAAAATAACTGACTGGTACTAATGCAAGGACAGACATGTAGCCAGAATATTTTTATAGCTGCTATAAGAAAGCAAACACAGTGAGGTTTCTCACTAGGCACAAAACCTGTTGGAAACCCTCGGAAATGGATGGAAATGTCCTTATTTCAAATGCACTTGACACATTTTTATTATTCAGGTAAATGAATGCCATGTGATAGTGGAGCACTTTAAAGAGCATCCAGCAGACTGTCAATGCGCCCCACAAGCTCCTGCCTCTTACTGCTCAGGTTCTTTTCACTCTCAATGTAGGCTTCCTTCTTCACTTTACCGGCGACCAGCCTCTCAGCCTCCTGGCACGAGCGGCACACCAGTTCCTTTACCTGGCCATCCAATTTCTGCACCTCACCGACCTGCAGAAAAAAACCCCAGAATGTATTACAAAAACAATATGGCCAAAAATGTGTTCATACGTACATTTGATTTGGACAAAAAAAAAAAAAAAAAAAAAACCCAAACAGGTTAAAATACTGGGGAGTTACATTTTTAGAAGACAACATTCAAAAAAGCAGTGCTTCATGAGGACAAAAAAAAAAAACAACACATGAATCTAGTTTTTCCATCTCATCCCATCCCCAACACCAGGTGGACACTGACTGCAAGTGCAATGTGGTTTGGGACTTGCTCGGGTCACGCAAGACTTAAAAAGTCACTAAAATCAATGCGCCCTGCCACACTGACCTCGCCAAATGCGAGTGTGGGTCCGGGTCACACGCGGGTCAGCGTAAAGAATTCGCAAGAAGTCTATTTTTCCCCAAATTCCCCATTTTCGCTCAAAGTATGTACCGGACCCGCCTTGCAGTTAGTATAAACCCAGCGTAATACTCTGGCTGGCTTTGTCCAGTAATCCAGACCACGGGGTACAGGATGAAAAAAAAAAAAAAAAAAAAGAATTACGGTGATGCCAATAAAATAATTCTTGGTCAAATTTTGAGTTTCAAAAGCACCTTCTCAGCCAAGTCCGAGCCCTCAGCTTTGAGCCGAGCCTGCAGAGAGCTGATATCATTGGTCAGGGTGCGGTGGTCGGCTTCTAGGGTTTTCCGTCCACTGTTGAGCGCGCCAGTGTCTCGTGACTGCTTGTAGCGGTTCACCACTTCATCCATGTGCCGATACAGGCCAAGACGCTTGTTGACCAGGGTCAGCACCTGTTCAGTGATTGATGCTACCTTCATGCGCACCTCTGCAGCAGGATCCTGGTTGAAGTACATTTGTAGTAAAAAAAACCCCAAAACATACATTATTATAATTTTACATGAGCTGAACAACACAAACATGGAAACAGACAAAATGTGTCACTTTGTTACCTTAGTGATGGCAAAGTCAAGGCGTACATAAATGATGACTGTAAAGAAAAGGATGTAGAAGGCCCCAACTACAAGCAGTGGTTCCTGTAGCATCAGGATCTTATTGAAATTGTAATGAATCTGGGTAGAAAAAAAACAAAAATCTATGTTTCCTTCACTCTCTACTAAGTACAGACGCAAGTAGCACTTCTTTAGACTTATGTTAGAATTTTACAAATAGACCTTTCTCACCCAGTCAACCTAGTCATTTACAGCACTATGAAAACTGTGAAATATTCCCCTGAGGTATTAAGTTAAGAAATTCTTTCAGAATAGTTTATAGTTCAAAAACTGATGATATGAGACCAATCGTTTGATTATTTTCTTACCACAACATCCTGAATGTGATGTTCCACCAGATTATCCTTAGTAGCTACCAAAACTGGACGTCCAAACGTGTCCAAGTAAGTGTAGTGGAGCTGATTTGGCAGACGATCAATCTTGTAAGGTGTATCCATGTGGATGTTTCTGTTTAGAGAGAAGTTGCTGTCAATTAAAATAAAAGATCACCAAAATTGTTTGTGATTTGTCGCAAACACCAACCTGGCACCCTCTGGCAAAATAATTTTTACTGTGAGTAAATCAATAACCTGATCATCATATACATGGTCTACCAATCTCATCTTCAGTGCATACTGATCACCTAAAATACAAACATGTCACACATTAACATCTTAATATGTTTAACATTTTACTGTTCCCAATTAATTATATTATTTAACCATCGACAAGACTCACCAAGAGTGTAGAGGTATTCATAACTTGGGAGATTGTAACCAATGACATAGTGGGTTTTCCATCCTCCAAAGAGAGGGAAGCGGGGCCTAACCTCCACTTCAACAGAATCATCCAACACCTGCAGATGGGAGGTGGAGATGTTTCCGATCTCATCTCTGTAGTACACATCTTGGGCTGAAGCTGGAAGGATGGTCTATTGCAGAAAGAGGGTTTGAGAATCAAAGTACCATACATCAACATCCATCCATCCATCCATCCACACATATATATACACACATATATATATACATACACATACATGTGTGTGTGTGTGTGTGCGTGTGTAATGTGTGCATTTATAGCACCTTGAAGGATTTAACAGAGGAAATTCCACTGTCTGACTGACGCTGGTAATCATAACGAGAAAACGCCCCCTTGAGAACAGCACCAGTGTGCCTCAGGTCAATAGTCTCCTCCACAGCAATGTTCCCCCAGTGAGATACTTCAATGGTGCGAGTCAGGCTACTGATTGTGAGGAAAGGTGTGTTGTTTTCATAATGGATCTTCATTGTGTCCTACAAATGAGGAAGCCAAAATATCACACATTGCATCATTTAATAACAAATAATATGAATGTAAATTTAAACTACCTCACTATATGGAGGAACATCTCGGAAAGGTCCATATTCAATTATCTCATCATTTTTGTTGGGATTTCCCAACTTGGTGTAACTCTCCACATTCTTGGAGGCTAGACGAACACGAGTAGTCTGGGAGCGAGTGACATATGGAGAATACAGGTAATGGTTTCCCTGGAAAACCACCAGCTGCCTTTCAGCCTGTGTGATGTGTGTGGGGAAGGGCTTCAGGACATGACTGAAGGTCATTTCCACCTTTACTTTCAGCTGGGATCCAGGAGCCAGGCTGGATGAGAGGTGTACCTTGTAGAAATCCCCACTGTAACAAGCATTAAAGTCATTAATTTTATTTTTTTCTGAAAGGAGTTTCATGTTGCACCAACCTGTGGCCATGCATATCACTTTGCTGAATTTCCAGTAAGCCATCATCCTCCTCATCTCCTTTTACCTACAAAAAAAAGAATTAAAATAAAATTAAACTTAGTCATTCAAATCACAATAAGATGGTTAAAATGCCGCAACGTATGGTCACACATGTATGCGCAAATGTATTAATGTAGCAGTGTGTTAAGATTTAAGCAATTCATTCATTCTGTTTAAGGGCAAAACAGTCACATGCGGAAGTAGTGCACTGCCCAGCGCATACGTGTCATTCAGCTACTGACAGAGCATGCAGAGCTGCGGAAACACATCTTTGAATTAAAAAAAAAAAAAAAAAGAATTAGTTTAGATGATGTTTTAGTGTGATTCATACAATTTGCATCTTGTTATGAATGAGTCTTCTTCCTTTTCTTTTAGCAAATGTAAACAATTAATAAGATTTGCACGCGCACTCTTCCGACATGATACAACTGGCAACCCAGTGTCCGCCATACCGGGATTTGGACAGGAAATACACATTTTATGGTAGTTTGTGGAGATTGTTTCAGCCTGCACACCGCTACTACATGTAAAGCATGAAATTACTTGAGCATAGTATTGTTTCAAGTGCACGGGGTGCTAAGTACAATCAATGGGGTAGCTAACATGCTAACGCTAACAAGCCGGTACCATTATCACGCCCAGATGTTTTTAAAATTACAACTTTACCGAAGCTCCTATGTATGCGAGGTGTGGTGCCAGGTCGGGTTCCACTGACAGAATGAAGCTCTGAACTGCAGAGTGTCCCTGGTTAGACAGCACGATCTCCGTAGTGATCTTAGCCAAATGAGTGCTCAAGTCCACTGTCCTCTTCACCTCCTCATTCACCAATCCACCCGCTGAGACTCCACTCAGTCCAACCAAAAGCCATGTACAAAAAAGAACTAGACTCATTGTTGATATTTAAATCAAGAAATAGAAAGGGGGACTGAAATAAAAGCTGTGAGTTTGCAGAGCTGCAGCAGTAAAAGGCCGCTGCACCGCTCTACAGCGGAAAGATGACGCTTCATTCGAACACAACGTGATGACGTCAACTTGCGCCCTGTTTAAAAAAAAAAGGAAAGAAAGAAAGGTAGAAATGATGAACAGTGAATATTATGCAATAATAGGAAATAATCTAAAGTATGCAAAATACCTATAAACGATGAATTACTTCATGTATAGTTGATTTTGAAAATAATTATAAAATATGTTTAACTTCGCATCGGGCCGAAATAGCTCAGTTGGGAGAGCGTTAGACTGAAGATCTAAAGGTCCCTGGTTCGATCCCGGGTTTCGGCAGTGTGAGATAACCTTTTGTCTAGCATAGTTTAATAGTTTGTTAAAACAAATCATAAAAACTTGTCAGTGAACAAAACATCACAAATGAATAATGTCCTTTGGCAATAAAACTAAGAAAAATTATAGCTAAAATAGTAAAATAAAATGTGATAAAAAAAAGGAATCCATAAAATAGGGTTGGCTATTAGAGATGAAAAAAATATGGTTAAATGACATAATAATAAAATAACGAATCTATAATAAGATCCTGAACACATACAGACTGTGCAAAGAAATGATATTTGTTTGTCCACACTAAAAGACATAAGCTGTAATTTAAAAAGTAACAGTTGAGAGTGTGTTTAAAATATATGAAAAATTAATATTATGTGCAAGTAGCTGAAAAAAATAATTTTTGAAGGTAGTAAATTCAAGCTTATAGAATTGTTTATTTTTTTCCTTTTTATGGGCAAAATGTGTTGATATATATATTTTTTTTTTACCTCTTTTTTAACTGTAAACAGGTCCTACCTCAAAATACATTATGATGAGTATGTTAGAAGGCCTCCGTATGATTGGTTACTGTAGACTGACAGTGGCCCATAGCAATGAGAAGCAAGTGCCATGTTCATTGTGGTTGTGATAATTTGTTGGGATTGGATGGATCTACTGATTCCAAATATTTCAGAACAAAGAGGGTAAGGCATTTATTGAATCAAAATTATATGTTTAGGTTCCTAAATAATCACTGGTACAGAGTGGAGGATGCCGTCATCTCCCTGTTGCACTTCTCTCTGTCTCAGCTGAAGAAGCCTGGCAGCACACTGAGAATTTGGTTCTTTGATGCAGCTCTTTCAACACCATATGCTGCTCGTGAGGGACAAGCTGGAGAAGGCTGGTGTGGACTTTGACCTGGCAGAGTGGATCATGGACTACCTCATAAACCGGCTCCAGTTTGTGAGAGCCCAGGACTGGTGTCTAACCTCTTGACCTGCAGTGTGGGGGCTCCCCAGAGGACAGTCCTCGCGCCCATCCTTTTCACCCTATACAGTTAAAGACAGTTGTGTCCAGAAGTTCTGTGACAACTCTGCCATCATCGACCTCAGAGAGTACAGAGGAATAACGCAGGGCTTTGTGGACTGGTGTCAGCAGAACCACCACCTCATCAACATGGGGAAGGCCAAGGAGATGGTTTTGGACGCAGATGCCCTTCTATTGCCCTCTCACCAGTGAAAATCCAGAGAAGGGACATTCAGAGAATGAATATAAGTAGCCTACCTACCTTTGTGTTCATCTGAACAACAAACTGGACTGTAACCTTGTATTTTTTTTTAGCATAACTTAATTTTTTATTTCAAGTTTCTATTCTCCTGCTGTGTTGCAACACTGGAACTTACCCATTTTGGGACAAATAAAGGTTCTCTTATCTTATCTGACAAAGGCTTTATTTCTCATGATAACTGTCTGTAGAAAAACGGTGTAACCCCCCCCCCAAAAAAAAAAACAGTAAAGTAAAGCAGTATAAACAGGACTTCACAGCCAGCGGGCGTGGCCAGTGCGTGGCGTCATAGGGCCTGACGGAGCTTGTTTTGGAGGAAGTGAAGCCTTAGCTCGTAGCACATTAGCTCCAGAGAAAAAGCAAGCGTCAACCGAGACGGGGCGAAGAAGAGCACGTATCTCATTTGTTTGCCAAAGTGGGCAATATTCTAGGTGTGGCAGTGTTAGGATTGACCACTACCGTTAGTTCCGCGATTAGCTTTTTAGATTTAATTAGGATTGGACTATAAAACGTGTTGCTTTTTTTACGGGATACGTTTCCCATTGCATTTAGCTGGTTGGCTAGCCTGCGGTTAGCGAAAGCTTTCAACAGAAGCACAAGAAAAGCCCAAATTTAACGTTTTTACCTCAAGATTGTTACCCAGGTTTGTGTCAGTTCATTTTATGTTTCGTTTGTTTTTATTATAGTCATGGATTGAGTCTAATTGTAAGTGTAATCTTTATTTTCATCAATCGGTTCTTAGCCACAGAAAATGTTAGCTTAAAACACTTGTGTCACTTTTTGGTACACAATCTTTGTTATCGTCAAAGTAACAAAAACCCATTTTAGGCGTACTATACAGTGATGTCTTGAAGCCTAACATCTTAAGATCTTAATGCAAATTTGGCTCTGTCGAGCTTTTACCCTGTTTTATACCAGCCTCAATTTGTTTACGATGCATAAAAAATAATACGTTGCTGCCGTTTATAAAGTAAAATTGTTGCTATGGGAGGACGTCCTATTGTATGATAAAGAAGCGTAAATATTTATCACACATGAGGAATATCACTGGGCTAATCATGCTGCCAAGTCATGGTCCCGTTAGTCCTGTGTTGAAACCATGTGACCAGTCCCTGACACAGTGTCATGGGGCGCAGATTATGAGCTGCCCTCCCAGCGTTATGCAGATTTTACAGCTTTACTATTATCTTGGCCAGATGTCATTGGGGACAGTTTATTATTATGTAGTATCCAAAATAACGAAAGTCCTCGGTCAGTCTACTGTTACAGCGCTTTCTGTCATGTAGTAGAAGTGTAATTTAAAGTTTCGTGTTTGGACTTTGATCGTTACAGGAAAGGAAGGTGGTTTATTATTACAATGCTCTCTCAGATGTTTACAAAATGTAAGTGAAAGAATCAGCCGAGTTTTATTCCCTGGTCATGCAGTATACTGTCATGGTCATAATACGTCCTCTTTGTAAATAGTAACTTTTGGACTTCACACTCCTGTCAGTTGATGATCTTGCTACTTAATCTATGGTTTACATGCAAAGTTAAATTGAAGTAGTACATCTTCTCTTTGCAGCTCAAACACAATGACATCACGGAAGAAAGTACTACTTAAAGTCATTATTCTTGGAGATTCTGGGTAAGTGAAAGGAGATCATGTGGTGTGGCATAAGCTGTGGGCTGTAAAAGTTTTCTGTGTTTTGTGGTTCCAAGGGTTGGGAAGACCTCTCTGATGAACCAGTATGTGAATAAGAAGTTCAGCAACCAGTACAAAGCCACAATAGGTGCTGATTTCTTGACAAAAGAAGTTATGGTGGACGATAGACTTGTCACAATGCAGGTACATACATTTTTTTTCCCAGTAAAAATGTATTTATAAGTTAAATTGTTATTGGTGTAAAATCTGTGACATTTTTATGATAATTTAGCTTATTATTTAATTGCTTTATTAGTTTTATTATAAAGTTTCAGTTCTGTTGTCTTGCTCACGTTTGTTCTTTTTTACCTACACCAGCATTTTTTTTTTCTTACTTGTTGCCTCTCTTCTGTCTGCTAGATTTGGGACACAGCTGGTCAGGAGAGATTTCAGTCCCTTGGTGTAGCATTCTACCGAGGAGCAGACTGCTGTGTCCTGGTGTTTGATGTGACTGCACCCAATACTTTCAAGACTCTGGACTCCTGGCGTGATGAGTTCTTGATCCAGGCCAGCCCACGAGACCCTGAAAACTTTCCTTTTGTGGTGCTGGGTAACAAAATTGATTTGGAGAACAGACAGGTGTGTAAATAAATATATCTAAATTATTTAAACAAAAACATTAGACCTAGTAGAAATGTGAGCTGTTATTGTTATTGGTTTTAGGTAACGACTAAAAGAGCACAGGCATGGTGTCAAAGCAAGAACAACATCCCTTATTTTGAAACCAGTGCTAAAGAAGCAATCAATGTGGAGCAGGCCTTTCAGACAATTGCACGTAATGCTCTTAAACAGGTATGACTCACATCAATTAGGTTTTATCTTGTATTCTTTTGTAATTCATTAATATTTCCTGCCTAATGACTGTTGCAGGAGACTGAAGTGGAGCTGTACAACCCTGATTTCCCAGAGCCGATTAAACTGGACAGAAACGATCGTGCAAAGCCTTCATCAGAATCATGCAGCTGCTGAGGACTTAGAAGATCCTTTTGGGCACAGCCCTGACAACCCTGTCTTGCCTTGTCTATATTACCTTTCCCATGGCCCACTGTGTTAACCCCTAATGCTCAACCGTACAAGCAGCATCTCAGTCAGAGAATATTACTCTAAACCCAAATACATGCTGCACCCACTTACACAAAAGTAATTTTCTAGAAAAAAAAGAGTCCCTTAGCCCAAAGACACCTGGAGGAGACATTATGGCATTTGCTTGTACGATGCTTTTGACTTTCCAGTGTTTCACGTTCAGAGCAGTGGTGGTTTGGGCTAATCTCAGTTTCATGTATGTGCATACCTTGGGTTCTAACTGCTTTTATTTTGATGCTTTGTTGTGGTAAATCTAAGCATAATCTAAACATTGTCTCTTTACATGTGCTTATAAGTCAAGTTATACTACTAGTGTCATTTTAAAAAATATTTTCTTTTGTAGTGGTGGTTGATTTCATGCTCTCAAGCCCATCACTGCTGGATGAATGGAGGAAACACTGCAGCCCTCATTATACTCATTTGTGTTGTGGCTTAAACTTGTTTCACAATGATGTACACTTGTTACCATACCTCACCTCCTTTTTAAATAAACCAATACTTAAGATACAGGGAAACAATACAGATTTAGGCTGAAGGTGCATTACAAGGTGCACCTGCCACTTGCTAACATACATTTATAGATCAGATTTGTCATTTAGATTTCACACTCACTTTTTTGCACTTAGCGCTCAATTACAATAGTAAAAAATGTTCAGGCATCTTGAGTCACAAAACATGTCATTGTAGCTCAGGTTGAGTGTTTTGTGTGAAGCCAACATTTCCAAGAAAGTGTTTGTACATCATTCAAATCCAAGAGAGCATGTCGTTCTACTTATCTTGGGAGAAGATTATGAAGTTAGCACTATTTTAACTAGTAGTTACTTTACTCTGCAACTATTGCAACTCTTTGTTTGGAGACCTCTCAATCATTTTTATTAGAGAAGCAAACAGTGTCTCCATATCTGTCTCTGCCATATGCTTGTGTTGGCAATGTAAGTGCTTGACTTTTCTTTCACTGTATGTTTGTATTATGTTGGAAATTCATTATAGATACCATACTGTAAAATTTAAAA
Source organism: Periophthalmodon schlosseri (assembly GCA_000787095.1). Taxonomy (NCBI): domain Eukaryota; kingdom Metazoa; phylum Chordata; class Actinopteri; order Gobiiformes; family Gobiidae; genus Periophthalmodon; species Periophthalmodon schlosseri. The sequence continues at coordinate 36,879 of KN472337.1, read as the reverse complement.
AAAAATGGGGGAAAGTACTGGCATTGATCATTAAACTATTAATATGATAAATGCATAGCATCTACTTGTATGAAATGTCTGCGTTTCAAGTGACGAGGGTAATAAAAGTCTTAAAAAAGATGTTTTTTGTGTTCTTATTTACTAAGAAATCAAAGTAATACATAACGCTAATCATTTCAAAAGAATAAAAAAATGTACGAAACTGAACTTCAACTGCATTTTACTGTACTTTTGGTTTCTTGCTTGTCCCATGAAGCCATTGCTCAACTAGCCCTGCATTCTTGGTCTTCGATTTATCTTTGATTTGTTCCTTTCCCGTTTCAACTATGTCTTTTCTTTTTTGTGGAGATCCACCCTTCAGCCAACTCATCATCATCTTGCTGCTGGCTGTCGGCACAGGCTCCTACAGATTAATGAGAAAATTAGTTACTGTTTGAGGCCTGGACAGCGTTGTTTAGCAGCAGTTAAAGAAAGTAACCTGAGTAACATGACTTTTTTTACCTTTTTGCTGTCAAGACACACTGGCTGAATGCACTCTGCTGTGTTATTGCGAGAATTATTGACTAGTGAGGACACAGGGTGATAAGTCAAAATATTTTTAGACTGTAGCAGTTTAAGTGCATCCAAGGATTTTATCTCTCCAAAATCAAGCCACTTTCTCACTTCTTCCTCCCCATCAAGGATAGCTGGCATTCTGTAAAAAGATGTCATGCAAATCAGCTGTTAAAAGAAATAAAGGCAAACCATGGTTACAATGTCAATACAAACCTGTCATGAATGCCTTCTAGATTGGATGAAGCATTCACTGTGATCACAGTGTAGGTGTAAAGAGGTTCACCACCTCCTGGGGGTGTCCAGCAGTCAAAAAGACCAGCCATAGTCAATAACCGCCAGCCTGTCCACTCAACCTCTGTTTCTGTGTCCTGCACAAAACAAGAGAGGAGCTAGAAATGAGCGTGCAGACAGAGCTACATTAAGGGTGTGATCACCCTAACTACTTAAACCTGAACTAGCCCAGGACTAAACCAAGTCCTGGGCTAAAACCACGGTCAAATCATCCATCCATTTTCTTCCGCTTATCTGGCGCTGGTTCGCAGGGCAGCAGTCAAAGCAGGGACTCCCAGACTTCCCTCAACCCAGACACGTCCTCCAGTGCCTCTGACCCCAAGGCCAGCCAAGAGACACAGTCCCTCCAGTGTGTCCTGGGTCTTCCCCGGGGCCTCCTCCCGGTGGGACATGCCCGGAACACCTCCCTAGGGAGGCATTCAGGAGGCATCCTGAACAGATGCCCGAGCCACCTCAGCTGGCTCCTCTCAATGTGGAGGAGCAGCGGCTCTACTCCAAGCTCCTCCTGTGTAACCGAGCTCCTCACCCTATCGCTAAGGGAGCGCCCAGCCTCCCTGCGGAGGAAACCCATTTCGGCCACTAGTATCCGCAATCTTGTCCTTTTGGTCATTACCCAAAGCTCATGACCATAGGTGAGGTTATGAATGTAAACTGACTGGTAAATCGAGAGCTTTGCCTTTCGACTCAGCTCCTTTACCACAACAGTCTGATACAGTGACCGCATCACTGCAGACCCTGCACCGATCCGCCTATCAATCTTACGCTCCATCCTTCCCTCACTTGTGAACAAGATACTTGAACTCCTCCACTTGAGACAAGGACTCACCAGCCACCCAGAGAGGGCAAGCCACCTTTTCCGGTCAAGGACCATGGCCTAGGATTTGGAGGAGCTGATTTTCATCCCAGCTGCTTCACACTCAGCTGCAAACTGCCCCAGTGCCTGCTGCAGGTCCTGGCTCGATGAAGCCATCAGGACAACATCTTCCGCAAACAGCAGAGATGAGATCCTGTGATTCCCAAATTGGACCCCCTCCAGCCCCTGGCTGTGCCTAGAAATTCTGTCCATAAATACAATGAACAAAACCGGTGACAAAGGGCAGCCCTGACAGAG
>KN472337.1:2368-34487 GCA_000787095.1 Periophthalmodon schlosseri | reverse complement strand
AGGCCGGATCTCGTCCACCCCTGGAGCCAACCACCTCGGTGACTTCAGCCAGGGTGATGGACGAGTCCGCCTACAGGTCCCCAGTCTCTGCTTCCTCCTCGGAAGAATTGACGGTGGGATTGAGGAGATCCTCAAACTATTCCTTCCACCGTCCAACAACATCCCCAGTCGAGGTCAGCAGCTCTCCGCCCGCACTGTAACAGTGTTGGTGAAGCATAGCTTCCCCCTCCTGAGGCATCTGACGGTTTGCCAGAATCTCTTTAAGGCCGTCTGATAGTTCTCCTCCATGGCCTCCCCGAACTCCTCCCAACCCCTAGTTTTTGCCTCTACGTCTGCACGGGCCACGGCACGCTTGGCCCGCCGATACTTGTCAGCTGCCTCAGGAGTCCCACAAGCCAAGGACTGATAGGACTCCTGCACGGGCCACGGCACGCTTGGCCCGCCGATACTTGTCAGCTGCCTCAGGAGTCCCACAAGCCAAGGACTCGATAGGACTCCTTCAGCTTGACGGCATCCCTTACTTCCGGTGTCCACCATCGGGTTCGGGGGTTGCCGCCACGACAAGCACCGCAGACCTTATGACCACAGCTACAAGCAGCCGCATCGACAATAAAGGCGGAGAACATGGCCCACTTAGAATCCATGTCCCCAGCCTCCCTCGGGATCTGGGAGAAGCTCTCCTGGAGGTGTGAGTTGTAAGCCCCCGACAGAGGACTCAGCCAGACATTCACAACAGACCCTCATGATACGCTTGGGCCTGCCAGGTCTGTCCAGCTTCCTCCTTGCCAGCGGACCCAAATCACCACCAGGTGGTGATCGGTTGACAGCTCCCTCTCTTAACCCATGTCCAAGACACGTGGCCGGAGGTCAGATGACACAACAACAAAGTCGATCATCGACCACCTGGTGCCACATTCACTGATGGATACCCTTGTGCTCAAACATGGTGTTTATTATGGACAAACTGTGGCACGCACAGAAATCCAATAACAAAACACCATTCGGGTTCAGATCAGGGAGGCCATTTTTCCCAATCACGCCCCTCCAGGAGTCACTGTCGTTGCCCACGTAGGCGTTGAAGTACCCCACTAGAATAATGGAGTCCCCGGTCAGTGTACTGTCTAGTACAGCTCCCAGGGACTCCAAGAAGGCCGGGTACTCCGCACTGCCATTTGGCCCGTAAGCCAACACAACAGTGTGAGACCTGTCCCCAACCTGAAGGCGCAGGGACGCGACCCTCTTGTTCACCGGGGTGAACTCCAACACGTGGCGGCTGAGCTGTGGGGCAATAAGCAAGCCCACACCAGCTCGCCACCTCTCCCCACGGGCAACGCCAGAGAAATGGAGAATCCAACCCCTCTCAAGGAGTTGGGTTCCAGAGCCCAAGCTATGCGTGGAGGTGAGGCCGACTATATCTAGTCGGTAACGCGCAACCTCCCACATAAGCTCAGGCTCCTACCCCTCCAGCGAGGTGACATCCCATGTCCCCAGAGCCAGTCTCCATGGCTGGAGATGTGGTCGTCAAGGCCCCCACCTTCGACTGCCACCCAGATTTCTCTGCACCGGCCACTCATGGATCCTCCTGCAGGTGGTGGGTCCACGGGAGGACGGCCCCACGTTGCTCCTTCGGGCTGTGCCCGACCAGGCCCCGTGGGGAAAGGCCCAGCCACCAGACGCTCTCTGTTGAGCCCAGGCCTGGCTCCAAGGTGGGGCCCCGGTAATGCCAGTCCGGGCGACGTAGCTGGCCTTGATCTTAAACTCATCGGCCAAATCAGAACATATAATAAAATGTACATGGTTGAACTGTGCCTTTCTGTCTAAGAAGATATTACTTTTGGTACATAAATGTAGAAAAATAAAATAAAATACAAACCTTAAATTTATTTGACATTGTCTCTTTTGACCTTTCCTGGTCATTTGAGGCTGAAGACTGACTTTCATCCTCAGTTTCTTGCTTTGCTCCAATCCCTGGTCTCTGAGGGAAGTAGATGAAAAAAGGCTGCTTGCCTTTTCCTTGTCGCCTCCACTCATAAAATCCGTCAGCAAGTATAACGCATCGCTGTCCCTTTAACAGAGGATCCTTTTGGAAGACAACAAAGCAATTAAGAGTTTGTGTACTTAGAATTATAACATTCACAAGTACAATTACCTTATATGTTTTTTTCTGTAATATAGTTTCACTGCGGCAGTTGTTGGTGCTGTACTGCATTTTGTTTGGGTCATTTTCTTTGAACCAATTTGGTACGAGACCCCATCGCATTGAGGCCAACACACATTCGTCTACTGGAGCACTCTGAAGACAAATTATGTGGACATTAATAACACATGACTAAAATCCACATTGTTGTTTAATATTTAAGTCTGGTTAGGTAATATGAGCAATTACAAAAATTATAATCAAAACAAATGTATTTATTAACAATCGGTAAACAGCTTGGGAAACACAACAACTTTTTTCATATTGGCTTTATCTTTATTGATTCAGAAAACTACTCACAAGGTGATCTGGCAGATATTACACCAGATTTAGTTCATGCAGAAACTGGTCATATGGTTATGTGGAATACTACTTACTAAAGTGGGCAATGTTAGTGAAGTGTCTTGCACACATCAGTAGTTCTCGTGTCAGACATGTTTTTGTTAGTAATTCCTTGTATACCTTATCGAAATGCCTTTGGGACAGGAGCACAGGACTGCTGGACTGGGGACTCTTGTTGTAGGACGGGCGGTATTTGTCAGCATCTCCATCCTTCCATCGAGGCTGACTCCGCTGTCCTCCTCTGTTCTTGTACGTGCAGGCTCGGCTTACCTCATCAGGGGCCAGTGTACATGCAGTTCTTCCGCACATGTTTCACTCAGAACTATAGTTACCTATCAATACATAACGTAAACGAAAAATGATGGCTATCAGGTCAACATTAGCTCATGCTAAAGAGGTTTAAAACGACAGGGTCATTTTGGCTCTACGGAAGTCTTGTTGGTTGTCATTTCTTACCGTATGATCCGCAGCTAAAGGGTTGTAAAGAGTTTTGGCATATTACCGGAACCAAAGTGCTCGGGTGCTTCTGCTAACGGAGATTTGCCCGGGCAGAGCGCGAGTAATCACGTGACCATGTGACGTACGGCAGCGTCAATGACATCTGTCTTGTTAAAGGCAAAGGCAAAATGTAAAACGCGGTTATTATACCAGGCTTGTTTAAGATGAGCTACAACTCCGCAGATCGGTGTCGATCAGCGTTGATTTGAACGCGGTGCACCTACCCCGGTTAGATTTGTGTCCGACTTGCTCTGTTGTCATGAGTACGACGGTTACGGTGTTATGCCAGAAAATTACCTCCTGCTTAAATCTGCCCTCATTCGCGAACAGTTCATTTCTATACACTTTCACTGGATACTATGAATAAAAGGCCTTCTCAAAAGTCTTGACTGGTTAAATGCCTTTTTTTCCGGAGTAACCTATTAAGAGGTAAAAACCTATAAAGTAAAACACGACAGAATGTGCTATTTTCGAATCATTTTAATTAAAATATCACCCGCATTTCGGTATTAAAACATTTAGAAAATGAAAAAATGCATAGGAATGTATTTTTAAGTTTTGGCAGTTGGAACTTTATATGACATAACCATAAACTGTATATATAAATATTTATCTTTTATCTCAAATCTTCTTTATACAGTCTAAGGACATAAAATGTTACCGTCGTACTCGTAACATCAGAGCAAGTCAAACACAAATCTAACCGTGTTCAAATCAACCGATCTGCACAAGTGTAGCTCATCTCAAACAAGCCTACTGTAATATACATGCACGGCGTATCTTGCATTTCCGCTTAAATTCTGACCACACGTGATGAAAGTCTGTAAAGGCCACTGATCAAAGTAACGTAGTTACTATAGCAACCGCTAACAGGTGCTTGGGAATCGGAGGCAAAGTACATCCACTTGTTTTTGGGGGGCGGGAGACAAAAAAGGTTAAGTTTACAAGCCTAAAAGTAGAGTTGAAACCGGAGGGGAACATATGGTGGTAAGCCAAATTTGACATTTTTAAGTGATTTGCGAATAATAGGAATAACAGTTGGTCTTTTTGAAAAATGAGGAATTGGGAATGACTAGATTGTCTTCAAAGGTTACAGTTACTACAGTAAAGGTCTAGCAATCATGCCGTTTGCTTAAGTTACATTATTTTATTACTCTTCTGATATCCAAACAGTTTTTACTTTAGGCCTCTTGGTGCTGCATTAATCATAAAGTCACATTTACTGACATTCATTAGACTAGCTACATTAAAGTTTAATCGCTTAACAGTCAACAGTCAAGTGCAGGTGCTCTTTAATTGCTTAAAAACTAGTTTTTTGGTTTTTTTTATATTGACAGACTGATGCATTTTGATATGTTTACTGGCCAATGAACAAGGTAACATTCAAGTAAAATTTCAGGAACCTCCTACAATGGTCTCTATTGTGCAGTGATCCATCAGTCTTAGTCATGAACCAATCAAGTCCTGAAGACAACAAGCAAAGTAAGATGACTCTTTCCTACTTATGTTCAATCTATGTGATTTGAACATTTTGCATTTCTCCTTTTTTTTTTTAGCTCAAACTGCAGAAAGAAAGATCTCTGGTAGATCTGTGCTGCCTCATTTAGATCCAGAAAGACTGAGACGAGCCAAAATAATAGTGGATCATGCTGTTAAGGTAGAATAAATTCAATAAATACAATGGAAAACAGACATTGGTTGCTCTATATCTGTTTTTCAGACACACAAGGTTTTCTCAGTCCAGGGCTCCTATCCCATCATCAGAAAAGCACTGAAGGCCAGAGGATGGGTTGAGCACTACATGCCTCGACCCAAAGTCCATAGACACAAGCGAGAAACTACAACAACCCCCACCAATGTTGATGATAGCGACAGTGATGGTCAGCACAGAAAAGGTTTCAGCTTTAACTGTTTCATGCGAAATTCAAACATATGACCTCGATTCTCAGATAGTGTTGAGTATGAAAGAGAACAGGACTCACTCTGCAGTCTTATGGTGAGTAAACAAAAAGTACACAAAGGCATGACAAATAACAATTGGATTGCACTTTTCTTTTCTTCTTCCAGTCTCGCATGCTGCGAAATGAAATTGTTTATTTTTATTGGACAAATCGAAAAAATGCCATTGACCCTAAAGACTTGCTGAAAGATCAAATTACCAATCATTTCAAGAACACATGGTGTTTCACAACAAAGGTATATTTTGCTCTTTGCAAAGTTTTCTTAACAACCTTCAGGTCATTGCTATGTTGTTCTCTAATTCTAAAACAATTACATACTAAAAATATGTTATTCTTACTGCCATTCACCTTATATTCTATGTGAGACTTATGAGACTTATTTGGTGGTGTTTGTTCAGGTGGGCTTGTGCATGAAGTTGAGGAACTTGCCTTGGTTTGTCTCAGCAAACCCCGACACTTTCTTCCCTCGCTGTTACAGACTAGGAGTAGAGGATGAGAAGCATGCTTTCATTGGTAAAATTGATTTTATAGTGCAGTGTTTCGCAACCAGGGGTATGAGGACCACGAGGATATGACAGCTCATTTACCAGGGCATACTTGGAAGATTTCAGATTTAACAAAAGATGAAATTTAGTAATATTTGAGTATAACATTTTGAATGTTTTGTAGGATGATTTTGGACATCAATATCATTTAAAATATAGAAAATATAACAATAATAAATACCAGCATAGCAAATTAAATTGCCTTTGTCTTAAAGAATCAGTACTGAAGTTTGGATGTACTTGACAAAAAAAAGGGTTGGGAACCTCTGTCCTAGTGTCTGTATGTAAATGATCTTAATCCAGATTGTGTGCCTGTGCAGAGGACTACAGACAAACCGCCTGCTTCAGTCTTTTAAAGTACATTTTGCAGAAAGAGGAATGCAATCACAATGACCAAACGTTGCAAGGTAAATGGTCAACTGTGCACACAGAACTTGAATTGAATTTGAGAGAAGTAAAAAAAAATCTCTTCAGACAACAGAAAACAATCCAAACAGTCCCAAACTCAGTTGCTTCCTGAGATGATTGACTTTTCCCTGAAAGTATGCGAAGACTTTCTTGGCAGCCTGGAACACAGTGATGTAGACAGTTGGGAGACAATATTGAAGCCTACTAATGAACAATGGGCAGAGTTCCTTCAGAATTATTACCTTATTGTTCAGTAAGTACATTGGTTTGTATGTGGGATTTTAAAACGCTATATTTTTTTGTAGAATGGTCTTATCTTGATTTGTGTCTTACTGTTTTTACCACTACTCTTTGATTCAGTAATGGACTAGATATCAGGTCCTGTGATCTGGATATGAATAGCTGTTCAAGTACGCTGCAGAAGCTTAGAGCCACTTGTCCACAGATAGACATAGATGGCACAGACAATATGTGGATCATCAAACCTGGGGCCATGTCCAGAGGTAGAGGTAAGATAGTATGGGGTTTTTTAGGTCTAGTTTTGTATGTTGTAATTTTAAATAACATATTGGTTGTCTGTGTTTAGGTATTTTATGTGCCAAACGTTTGGAACATATCCTTAGGGTAGTCCACTGTGACCCAACAATCATCAAGAACAGCAAGTGGGTAGCACAGAAATACATCGAGAAGCCCTTTCTGGTGCTTGGAACTAAATTTGATGTGCGGCAGTGGTTCTTGGTCACTGACTGGAACCCTTTCACTGTGTGGTTCTACACAAGGTGCTACTTGCGGTTTTCCACGCAGCCTTTTTCGCTTCATTCAATGGACAGGTGAGATGAAAAGATTTGTGGGAGAGCAAATGGCAAGGTGAAAACACTGTGCACCATCACGCCTAAATAAAAAAAATCTTCTTACAGCTCAATCCACCTCTGCAATAACTCTATCCAGAGACATATCAGACCCTCTGAGCATCGTCATCCAGCTATCCCCAAACACAACATGTGGTCTGACGATGACTTCAGGGCCTTCCTCGTGTGCCAGGGCAGAGAATACCAGTGGGAGACTCTGGTAGTCCCAGAGATGAAGAAAGCTGTTATTTATGCATTACTGACAGCACAGGATGTCATGGAGCCACGCAAAAACACGTTTGAGCTTTATGGGGCTGACTTTATTCTCGGTAGGAAGTTTGATTTAAATTCTATATTGCTTCTAATTGAAATATTTACTCTTAGTTTTTTTTAGATCATGACCTGCATCCATGGTTAATAGAAATCAACACCAGTCCCACCATGGCATCATCCACTCCAGTTACAGCTCATCTTTGTAGGGCAGTGCAAGAGGACACAATACGGGTAGTGCTGGACCGAAGAGCAGACCCCACTGCAGATACAGGAGACTTTGAGATGATTTACCGCCAGGTCATGGAATTTTCTCATTTTTCTTTTGACCTAATGAGTGTAAGCAGGTCTAAGCCCCTTAAAGTTAAAAAGTGATATTTTGTTTTTAGGCAACTGTAACAATTCCTCAATATCTGGGAGTCAACCTACTTGTAGAGGGCACCAAGATCAAAGGTCCATGCCTTCTTCCAACTTACTTGACCAGAACAGGCAAAAAAAACAGAGCTACAGACAAAGCGTAAAAATAAATCTGTATGCAGCTTACTTTTCTTTTTACTCCATTTATTGTTTTCTGGTAGCAGTTAAAATAGCTTTGCTATGTGATGCGTGATATCACAATAGGTCTTTGAGCAGTTTTAGCAGTGGTACTCAATTATAAGTAGAAGGACCGCTGCCAGATTTGTCACATTTATTTATGAAAAATACTACTGAAAGTACTACTCACTAGTTACTTTATAACATAAGTTAAGATCTACTCACAGTAACGTGAGTATTTGTAATTAGTTACTTCAGCTTACTTGCCACTCGTGGATTTCAATCAAAAGTGTCCTAATAAGCCTATAGCCTATCAATAATTTATTGTGGGGAACCTTTTCCATCCCAACATTGTATAAACGATATAACTTACTGAGCGTTTAGTATCGACACAATTCTTTACCCAGTGAATGTATTATGCTATTGCTCATGGAGAGAAACGTGAACATCACTCGACAATAACGCCCGACATCCTCTAGAGGGGGATAATTTTCAGTCGCTGATAAAAGTGCACAGAGGAAAGCTACACCGGAAACAGTCCTCGTAGCAGATCTGCAGTAGAAATGGCGGCGTCCGTGTGCCGAGTCGGGAGCACTGTGGGTCGAGTCCTCGCAAAAACACGCAGTGTAAGCATTGCCTCTACTTCTCCATATTCTCGGTAACTTTGAGAGTACATTATTTGTGTAAGCTATTGTTTAGATCGCTGGTTAAGATGTAAACATCGCAGCTTGAGCCGAGAGTCAGCCGGCTTGAGCTAGCCTCCCTCAAACACAAGGTCAACTATAATATTAGATAGATTATAGATCTTTTTTGTGTCGTGTCTTGTTTAGTTATTGTTTATTAAAGTGATATACTCACTGTTTGGTTTGTATTTTATTGTTCACAAGGTCAGCAGCCGTTATATTTGATACTTGTCCTTATTTGCCCTCTTGTTGTGACAAGCTATGAGCGTTAGCTCAATTCAAGTCATGTTTAGTCACAGCAATGTTGACTTTGTTTTAAAAAATGAAATTAAATGCAACAACAAAAAATATTGTAATCGTTAAGCTGAAAAAGACAACCCATTTTTATTCACAATTCTTCCATCCCAACGTGACTTTATTGCTTTCTTGCTTAACATGCCATATTGCAATCCTTACAATATTACTATTCAGAAATGCTGCTATTACACGTAATGTACTTTATGATTAATACATGCTTGTTTTTGTAGCCGATCCTCCTGTCTTTGAGGCGTGGACAGGCATCTGTCAGTTATGCCCAAAGTCTGGTCGGTGCTCCTGAGACCAGACTGACCGCACTGGACAATGGCCTAAGGATTGCATCAGAGGACACAGGGCATGCCACCTGCACTGTAAGAACTATAGAAGCTCAAGGAACTAGAATCATGAAATCCATTACAGTAACTTGTTTCTGTGACAGGTGGGGCTGTGGATTAGTGCTGGCAGTCGCTATGAAAGTGAAAAAAACAATGGAGCTGGATTTTTCCTGGAGCACATGGCTTTCAAGGTAAGTACTACAACTGGTACTTTAACTTCATCCAAATAGACTTTGTTTGCATATCTGTTGTCATAGGGAACCAAGAAACATTCTCAGTCTGCACTGGAGCAGAAGGTCGAGTCCATAGGAGCCCATCTGAGTGCATACACCTCCAGAGAGCACACCGCATACTACATGAAAACACTGTCCAAAGACTTGCCCATTGGTATTTATAATATTTATACCACAGAAAAGGCCAATCGTGTCAATAGGCTATAAACAAAACTTTTTGCGCTCCATAGCGGTGGAATTGCTGGCTGATGTTGTGCAGAGCTGCTCACTTAATGAGGCTGATATCGAACAGCAGAGGACCACAGTGCTTCGTGAGCTGGAGGAGGTTGAAGGGAACTTACAAGAGGTGTGCTTGGACTTACTCCATGCTACAGCCTTCCAGGGCACTCCTTTGGGACACAGTGTACTGGGACCCTCAGGCAATGCCAGGTATGTGGTACTGGCTTTGTACTTAAATCTGAACACTTTCTCAAATGAGAAACTCATTTCCTTTTATACTTTCCATCCTCATGAATAATGCTTGAATTTTCCCTAGGAGTCTGACTCGTCAGGACCTTGTGGATTACATTAACAGCCATTACAAAGCTCCGCGTATGGTGTTAGCTGCTGCTGGAGGTGAGTTCATTTGATCCTTAGTGAAATTTCAGATTGTGTAGACATTTAATTATTATTTTTTTTTATATACAGGTGTAAGCCACGAGGAGCTTGTTGGATTGGCAAATTCTCACTTAAGTGGAGTGTCATTTGAATACGAAGGTGATGCTGCTCCAGTTCTTTCGCCTTGCAGATTCACTGGAAGTGAGGTAAGATGCATTGTTTCAGATAGATCGTTGGTATTTGAATCTATATGATTATTTTCTAACCATTTAGTACATGGCAGAAGTGATAAAAAATAAATGCTCTATAAAACAAGATTAACACACATTTTTTGCATTGCTCTCCTTGTCTTGTAGATTTGCATGCGTGATGATGCTCTTCCTTTGGCTCACGTTGCGATTGCTGTGGAAGGTGCCAGTGCTACCAGTCCAGACATAGTGCCTCTGATGGTGGCTAATTCAATCATCGGCAGCTATGACCTCACCTATGGGGGTGGAAAGGTAGTTATTATGCATTTATTTTATTTTTTCACCATAGTATCCCCCTTAAGCTTTGCCCTCTTGAGGCTCTTGATGCCTTTAGTGGCCATTATTGAGGGGTAAATCATGGTCCTCTCTTAAATCTGGGTCACTGGTCTCACCACTGATTCTGGACCTGTCGGGAGGAACAAGATTGGTTACTTATTTGCTTACTCACTAAAAAGACATTATACCAAAATGCACAGATCACCATCAAGCATTCTTACATACATATTGCAGTATTTCAATGTGTGTCTCTTTATGTATAGTTAATAACTTTGTGTCTTGTTCAGAATCTGAGCAGCCGTCTTGCTCGACTGTCTGTGGAGGAGAACTTGTGTCACAGTTTCCAGGCCTTCCACTCTTCCTACAGCGACACCGGCCTGCTGGGCATCTACTTTGTGACAGATAAGCACCGCATTGAAGACATGATGCACTGGTCTCAGAATGCCTGGTAAGTGCATATGTGGCACAGGGAAAAGTATAATTGGTATGGAGGATGCTGACAAAGTAGTTTTTTTTTTGTTGTTTTTTACAGGATGAACTTGTGCACCACAGTGACAGAGAGTGATGTAGCCAGGGGGAAGATTGCTCTCAAGGCCAGTCTGGTTGGACAGCTAAATGGTTTGTCATTTGCCTTGTGATGAATCAAAAGAAAGAATCATTATGTGATAATCAGTGGCTCAATTTCATATTTGTAGGAACAACACCGATTTGTGATGACATAGGCAGACACATTCTTAACTATGGCCGCCGTATTCCTCTGGCTGAGTGGGATGCTCGAATTGATGTAAGTTGTTCTCTCATTATTTTAACATTTCCTGTTGCCCATTTAACCAACAATTTGTCAGCTAGTTATATAGACATTGAATCCCCTCAAGCTTTGCCCACTAGAGGTTGTTGATGCCTTTAGTGGCCATTATGAAGGGGTAAATAAAAACTCTCAGAAGACCTCTGTCAGAGCCCCTTCCTCTGACTCTGGACCTGTCGAGAGGAACAAACTTCTGAAAGTCTTTTGGAGCAAAAAAAAAAAAATCAAATTGGAGATAACCTGAGTCTTTATTTTTAAGGCTGTGACCCCCAAGATGGTACGTGATGTCTGCACCAAATATATCTATGACAAGTGTCCAGCTGTTGCAGCTGTTGGTGAGTTGTTTTTAGTTATTCCAAATATGCCTAGGTGCCATTGGATTTTTGACATTTGTTTTGTTTTCTTCTGTAGGTCCCGTTGAACAGCTTCCAGACTACAACAGAATTCGCAGTGCTATGTACTGGCTTAGGTTTTAAGAGGTTTTATTGTTTTGCTCACTCTGTTCTTCTCCTTCTCTAGTCCAAAAAATTCTATTGGAAACACCGGTAAATTGTCATAACTTTATCTACAGCCACTAATCCATATTCAAAAGTTAAAATCCATGTATGCCTATAGTTAAATGTAAGGCAGAGCAGTGTTTTAGATGTCAACAATGAAGAGGCACCTATCCATTTATCAAAGGAGGAACAGTTTATTTATGACTGTAACGTTTGTCCACTATTGTACATACAGAAACTGTCAATCAGACAAAAATAAAAATATCCTGACATTTACTTGTGGATTTTCAATCATTTTGAAAAGTTAGGTTATGAGCCCTGGTAAACTACTGTTTTTTGACACATGTAATTGGCTTCTGAGATCTGTTCTGTGTTAGCTGATATAAAGTAACTTGATTACAAATACATTCCTGTAAATTAGTTTTGGGTATTAAGAGAAAACGAGATCAGGCACTCACTTGGTTACAAAATATTTAAAATATTTTTATTTTACGACGGCAGGAACTGTCAGCTTTTTTTTTTTTTTTTTGGTAATTGTACTTTTTTGTTAGGAATGATTAACTTTTCTTGGGTATTCCAACCATGTAACTGTAACCAGCCAGGTTTAAACTTGTGTAAGTTTAAGTACAAATTGGGCTCCAGTACTTGAATACTGTAATTGAGTACATATGCATTTTCAGTACTCTTTCCACCATTTGGAAGTAACTTGACGTGTCTTGAATCCAATGGTTGGGTCTCATTACATCACAGATTGTAAGTGTCCTGTTGTGCCATGCAAACTGCAGGTATACGCGAACGTTGCAGACATCTGGATGGCCTGTTTGTATATCAGTGGGAAACTGGGATGGTTCATTGGCCTTAGGGCCTTAAGCTGTTGTAGTGGAGCGGTTTGTATAGTCCACTCATTAGTTGAATGAGTTTAATATCTTGATGGGCTGCCTGGAGGTCAGGAAATGAGGGGTAGCTTTGTACCTTTGTTTTATTTTCCTTGGACCTGATGTCACTCGTGGATTGACCCCCATGCCGCTTTTTTTAATGCTTGGCCCTCATCCTCCCGTGACGTTCATGCTTCTTTGTTGAATAAGACGTTTTGCCATATAAAGCACTCTTATATTGTATTGGTTTATTTGGTTCAGTATCCTGCTCACAGAATTAGAACACTGAGTGTACTTATAGTAATGTCCACCCCAAAATAGAATGTATTTGCTCAACTAACTTGCTATATAATGTATTTAATGAAAAGACAGCTGTGGTAAGTTGGGTCTGGACTGGAGACAACTATTATTTTTAGAGCCATATATAGAATCATTATTTATTGTTATTCCCACATCACACTGAGGTTAACCTGTCCATCTTATTATCACTGAACTTGTGAGCGTTGATGCAATGTTGTTGCAAACACAGACAAGAAACTACAATTCATTACAGAAAAACAATTGTGATCATCATCATGCTATTTTTAGAAAAGAAGACAGGGGCCAAAGAGTAGGGAGGAAATGAGGAAGCAAGAGGAGGGACCACAGACTTACGTCTAAACCGTAGTGTCTCCGTCAGCACAGAGCACAAGAAGACACTCGTGGACCTGAAGTCCAGCTGAACATCTGAAGGAGACCCAAGTCACTCCTCCACTGAAAACACTACACGAGTGCAAGATAAAGGAGAGATCCACCTTTGATTAGAGTCCTGCTTTGACACAACACAGACCTGCCCCCTACAGTGAGTATTATTATTATTATACTCTTAATCATTACTTTAATTAACTTTAATTACAGCTCCAGAAAATCTAACTTTTTTTACTGGCCTCAACATTGAAAGGGGAATTGTCTGCCAGTACATATCTCCCAACAGCAGCTACTACTAAATCTAGATGGGATTTGAAATCTGATGTTCTTTAATGCATAGCTTGTTACCACTTATCATTTCAGTGACTGCAGAGGACAACACTACTGAGCATCTTTATAAAGACACCATTCTCTTGTTTATACTCTTAAGGGTTCAGAAACTGCTTCCTTTTTGATTGGAGGTCATTTTAGCCATGCATTTTAGGGCAAATCAGGGGGGCATGTCCTGTATTGAAAATGTGGAATATTAATGCCAAATATTAAGTTAATGCTGGCACAGTCTATTTTTAACTATATTTTGTGTTTTAGTCAAATGTATGTGATGTTTGTGTGCTTTTGCTTATGTGCCAGTAGTTCTCCAGGTTCGACCATGACCAGTGTGGCTGTGTGTTTCTGCTTGGCACTGCTGCTGTCCGGACGGGTGCAGAGCCAGAGGAGTGTGGACCAGGCTGCACAGGGAGACCTAATGGCAGTCAATGTCCTCACCCTCAGCGGTGCCCTCAACTCTTTGCTTCAGGCAGAGCAAAGGAGCAGGCTGCGGGAACCCCGAGCCCCCCGCCTGCCCCCCCAGATGCCCCCCAAGCGAGCTCAGCAAGGATCCCGTTTCGCCCTGTCCCTAGACGTGCCCACCAGCATCCTGAGTGTGCTCATAGACTTGGCTAAGAACCAGGACATGAGAACCAAGGCAGCAGCCAATGCTCAGCTCATGGCTCGGATAGGGAGAAGGAGGTGAAATGTTTTGGTTTAAATTAAAAATTAATGTTGCTGTTTTTTTGTTTGTTTTTTGTATTCAGCCACATTTTAGCACAATTCCAATAAGTTTTGCAAAAAATATGTGAATATTTGAACCAACCAATGCTGTTGTGTCCATGGGCAAAACACTACCCACATTGCCAGCTTGTTTGGCCCATAGAGGTCATCTAACTGTTACAAAGGTTACAAAATTGCATTGGTTCATCACTGTTATTCTTTGACATTAAATTTAAATTTATCCAGTTGATAATTTGAAATATTTCTAATCTGAGGTTAACAAGCCCCATATGATTTTGACATCTCATTTCAATACTTCCATCCATAAACAACATAGTCATTACAGCCAAAGGTACAATATTTAAGATATATGGATATATATTTTTATGTGTGATTTGTTACGTTTATATTCTTTATACAACTTTCTTTATATAACTTTTTGTGCCTATTCCTGTTCTCTGGGATGCACCTGTTAACCTATAACTGTGACAAGGGTGTAACAGCCACTTCTGATAGCTGGTTCAGCTCTGATCTTACTTGATTTCTTTTTCTCCTTCACAAGCCCAATTTATTGGCACTGATAACTGTCATGCATTATTCTGTACCATGTATGAAGGCCCAAATGAATGAGTCTTGGCAAATGAGCATGCGTCACCACACTGGGACTTGATGACTGATAACATGACAAAGACACAAGCAGGATATTGACCTCTGAGAATTCAACAGACCCTTTCTATAGACCTTTGTTCTGTGGTATTTGATCCATTTGACAAGTTGCAGCTATTTTAAGATGGATGCTGATATCACTGGCATGTGATTCATTCATCTGTGATGCTGCAACGGTCACACAATGTAAGCAACAAGAGTGAAATAAAAATCTGATTTGCATTCACTTATCATTTATTTTATCTCTTATTTGCTATCTGATTTGAAGAAGAGTAGTTCTTAAATGTTATCTCGTTATTATTATTATTAAAGGTTATAACAAAAAGTTGGTGCCCATGGAAGTATAAGTATAATTTAAACAAGAATATATATTAATTTTGACAATCCACTATAGTCTATGTAATCCCTCAATCGTCCAGGTCTGATCCATAGTAAAAGACAAAAGTAAAATCTGTCAGCTGGACAAAAAAGTTGTAGGAGTAGGAGCAGCGAAACGTCTTCACTCCTACAACTTTTTTGTCCAGTTGACAGACTTTACTTTAGGCTTTTACAATCCACTATAGTAATCAGATTTTTGCTTGCCTGACCAGCCAGTCCTTTCTACACTCTGTGCGTTTTGTCAAAGCGTGTGGTTCTGGCTGGCCAGGTAAGATTTTTGTGTTTAAAGTGTGAGATAAAACGTGGGGGGTACTCGAAACAATATGTGTGTTTTAAGACGAGCAAGGCGGTGAAGGCGGCTGCAGACGGACGGTCCTACGTAGGCGCCGGTAATATCGTGAGGTCAAGGCGGGTGAAGGCGAAATAAAGCAACTACAGCTGCCTTCACCCACTTTCACGAACTACAAAGCCCAAACGTATGTTTTTTCATCCCTCGTCTACTTACGTTTATATCACCACAGATGAGTAAAATCAAACAGAAAGGCCCCGGGCGTTCTGTTTAGTCTTGATGAGCTAAAAGCCATTTTCACTACAGACCAGGCCTAAGCGAGTAAACTTTATAGTGAGCTCTGGATTCTTGATGTGTCCATGGTGTGTGGGGAAACAGGAAAATACATTCACAAAGTTGTATGTAGTTTTACTTAGTGCAACACTTAAAATGAACGCGAGATCGTCCCTTCACAGGGACTCTGATCTGAGGCCGCCTGGTTGTTCTCACGCTCGAGGAGTGTCCCAGCTGATTTCAGCCTTCTCTTCCCCTCAGCTCCAGCCGCCTGCCCTCGCCGACAATCCAGGCGAGGATTACGGCATCTCAAACACACCTACTAAAAGGTTGGGAACCATTGGAGGACAGATTAAGAGCTGTACACGCACCAATTATCCACTAGATGATATCGTTTAATCGCGTGCGCTATGTTGAAATAGTCCTGTTCGTAAACATGACTCAGTCATTGTAAATGTACATGAACTGTGTGAAAAGTTAAATTTCCTCGTGGGAAATGAATCGTCTTGTGTTTCATGAGATTAGACGTTAAAACAACAGTCTTTGGGAGCTCACCCTTTGAACACAGGTGTTGGTAATTGTGTCGTAGCGAGGCTCAGTACGTTGGACACTTGGGAGAGGTAAGTGAGCTTGCACAAAAAGCTGAGAATTCTTTTACATGTTTGCCTTTTTCTCATGAACTGAACGCATGCATGAAGTAAACGGATCCAAAAAAATGTTTGTGTATCTGTTTATTGTGAAATGGGTCGTCATTAAAAAGGCCTTCATCATTTGTCTGCCAAGTCTTGAATGAAAATGTATATAGCCTAGATGACCTAAGATATCCCACCAAATCTGAATTTAAATGTTGGCAACTCTAAACGCAATGGTTTTCTTAAATGTAGTTTATTGCGACACAGGATTGTGTTTGTGCGTCACACACTCCGCCTGTTAAACCGGGCTGAATAAAAGCACCGCCTGTTAAAAAAAGTGACACAAAATGGATACAACCTGACATAACGTAAAACTAAGCTTGTGCTTTAATCATATACAGTCGGTGGTTTTAATGTAGTGTATATAAATTCTATTGCTCCTAGGACTTTTGTCACATTTTGAAGTAGGACATAATACGGAAGAAAATATAGACTATGAAGCATAATATTGTAACTTATTTATCCCAATAACAACACACACACAATCAATTAAATGAATAAATAATAAGGCCTAGCTAAATGTAGCCTAATTTTAGTGGTTTGTAACTCGAGTTCTTTATTCAAACCTCTACAGCTCAAATCTAATCTTAGTACAGAAAAATAACAGAGCACTACCCCCTAGTAAACAAACAGTACCCACAAACATTATTGTATCATTTATTGAGCGATAAGTCAATATATTAGGCTAATTATCGTAACAGGCCTAATTACCCTCTCCTCATTCGTGGCCATACCTATCTCAAACGCAGTATTCCGTTATCTGATCAGCTGTAATGTTCAGCTGTCCCAGAACAGTCAGTGGGTGAGCTGATATGGAAGCACTCAATAAAAGGTGACATGCAGCTCAACAGTCAGGAGCGCAAAGTTCACCTGCAGTGTGGCGCAAGATGTGTCCACAAGATCACAGAGCACGCTCAGACAGATTGAGCACTCAGAGCAGATTGCACAGGACCACAAAATGACCAAACAGGATTTTCAGTATTAAGGATATTTATTTTATTATCTACTTGTTGATCTTAGTGGGTTAATTTATTCTGTTTATTTATTGTAGACCTCTGGACAATGGATTACGCTTCAAAATACATCAGCCGTCTTGCACCTTCATCCCTTTCCAAGTAAGAAGCTTTTATTTATACAACCTAATGGACCGATACTGTCAGAACTAAACATTTTTTCTTCTTGTCACCAGAAATTTGACAGTTCCCCCACGGCCCAAACCATTTAGGGTGACCAACGCTGACCGCAGCCTGAAGAAGGGTCTCACTGCACATGGGCTCGAGGACCTGCTTCATAAGGTGACACAGAGAAAGAAAGAAAGAACTGTTTTCTTGTTTTTTCTTGTTTTGTTCAGCTGATGACCACAGGCTAGATGTGCTCTGCGCAGGTCAGAGAGTCGCTCGCCGTGTCATATGAGAGTATGCTGGTGCTGGATGAAGATGGGACAGAAATCGACACAGAAGATTTTTTTCAGACTTTGCCTGTTAACTCTGTTCTCATGGTTCTGGACAAAGGACAGAAGTGGAGCCCACTTTTGGTGAGTGTGTTTTCAACTTTTTGCCACCAGGTGGAGCCAGTGCGTAGGTTAGTAACTTGTATTTCATTGTCTTTAGGCAGGAGCTTGCTTTGTTTGGTCACTTAATGACATAAAGAGTGCTACAGAAAATGCTTACGTTGCGTTTATGACTTCAGAAGAAAAATTAGGCATAAGTTTTCTTGACAGATTGACTGGCATTTTCTCATGTGCATCTAAACACTGATCATATCCATTTAAAACAATATTTGAAATGATGATACAAAAATCCTTTGCTTACGGTTTCTCGTAATTAGTGGCACAAGTTAATCTAGACAATAGTAGTAGTCAGTCTAGTCTCTTTTGGCAGTTCTATTTCTTCTATTAAATATTTCCCCCTTGTCCCTTTGTCTCTGCAGAGCAGCTCCCGAGATCAGCTCAGAAAGTGTGAGCAGGACCGGACAGATGTGGCCAAGCTCACATTAGACCTCTACAAGAACAACCCCAAAGATTTCATTGGTTGTCTGAATGTGAAGGCCACTTTGTATGGTGCCTATTCTGTTTCCTATGATCTGCGCTGCTATGCTGCTAAAAAACTGTTAAAGTGAGTGGACTGCCTTTTGTATGTGTCCCACATTTACCACTTTCTTCCTAAGATTTAATGCATTTGTAAAGCGGTGCCAAACTGTTGGTTAGAACTGAAATGGCCAGTTCAGAGATAACAACAAAGGTTGATTTTAGTGAGATTAAATTTGGCAGGTTATGTAGAATTGCTGCTGTTTTGAGTCTTGTGATCATTCAAGATTAAATGCCTGTCATAACATTTTTCAAATTTGACTCTCTATGGCCAGAATCCACTAAAATAAAACCGTTTTGACAGATTCTTATGTAAATCATATAATGATAATGTTTGTGTGCATTACTGTAGCCTCCTTGTGTTTCAGGGAGGCGTTACGCTGGACTGTCTTCTCCATGCAGGCCACGGGGCATCTCCTGCTGGGCTCGTCCTGCTACATCGAGCAGTTGCTGGAGGCGGAGGACGAGGGGAAGATGAGCCTGATGCTGCCCTCAGACAGCATGGTCAAACACTTACAGGGCATGCTGCTGAGACGGCCTTTCTACTGACTACAGACCGCACTTTAATGGACTCTAAAAGACCCCTGCACTCACACAACCTGCTCATACAAGGACACTTTTCTTTTACATGAATGAATGAATAAATGATAAACATCTATTATTTTCAGTGGCTTGTTATTGCTACAATTAAAAACATGTTTTTGTAAGTCAAGTATGAGAGCAGTATTGGATGTACATTTGGCTCCTGTTAATGTATGTGGTGCCTGCCTGGCCATAGAATAATTGGCAACAAGTCCAGCTGTCTCTCCCACGCGTCCCTAATTGTCCCCTGGCCTGCACTGATCTGTCAGCTGCAGACTGCCTCTGCTTCACAAAACCAGCGAGACCAAGAGGCAGCTGCACTGGGGCGCAGGAGAGAGTAGATCATCATGAGAGCGATGACTTCATCTGACTGGACAAGTATGACTTTTGCAAGAGGTGACAGATAAAAGACTTTAAATTTGTGCTTTGAGCCTTTTAAAGAAATCTATTATAAACTGATGTGTCTGCTTTGCCCCTTGTACTGGCCTGCAGCTGCATGTGAAAGTCATAACTGAGTTTACATTTACATGTCCACAAGGTGCACTATCCAACCTTTGTTTTAGGAATAAAATATCTAATTGAGTATGAGGAGAACCCCACCAGATAAGTTACATATACGCTAAACATAAAAAAAAACTACTTATGTTAAATGAAACACCTGTTGATGCCTTTTTTAGAAAAAAAAAACAAAACGTTGGGCGTATGGCTGGATTCCCTATGGACGTGGCTATGAAGGACGTCAAATGTATGAAGCCAGGCCAGGTTACATGGTGTGTTTTTGCGCCTTGATTAGATTGTGATGTGTGCCTACTTGCCGCTTGGCTCTCTCCTCAGTGCGTGGAGGTGCGCTTCACACGCTCTCTAATGTAGAGTCAGCCCGTCCCACCGAGCGGAGCTGCAGTTGCGCTTCGATTGAGGAGCCACTGCTCAGCATGTGTTCGGTTCTTGCGCACACTGATCATCAGGTTACCACACGCACATGTTGCCAAAATGGGTTTCTACGCCCCACGTTAAAGGTAAGCATTATTTTGTACTAAGAAAGAGCTGATTTCATTTGGGAAAAATAGCCTATTGAGTATCCTTTATAGCATTTTGTTACAAAAAAGTATGTCAAAGCGTACCCTCTGTTTTGAACCATCTACTTTTTACGCGTAAGTAAAAGCAAAATATTAAAATAGCCTACCTGTTGCTCTTTCTTTGAAGTGTTCTATTGTATCGTACGTGTTCGTTGCATGGCGGTTCTGCTGCGTATTATCCTACTTTTAAATCCGTGTATATTTTTTTCTGAACTATCATAAACATATAAAATGGACTCAGTTGTTTTATTGGCGACCTCGGGCTGTATGTGGGAGTTGGAGCTTGACACAGATGCGAGCTCTGAGCTTGTGCGTCTCCCACGCTCCTCCATGAGTTCTCGATGTGGTCCGTACATCAAAGTGAGCTTTCTTGATGCTAGGCTTTCTGGCATAGCTCTAACGTTCGCTAGTAACTGCCTAAGGGCAAACATTTTGTCAAAAGTGTATTCATGACTCTTTTGGTTTATTTATTTATTTATTTTAATTGCCCAATAGCGCTCATCTTCGTTCCACCTCTGGTGCCCGCGTGGTGTACGCTCCCTCGTTGTGAACATGAAAGAAACCGAATCTCAAACCGTATCCTGCACGTTGGGTGTGTGTGTACCTTGCCAACATAATCAAATCAATTATTTGTCTCTAACTGTCACCATTTTTCATCTGCTTCAATGTGCAGCATCTGTCACCCCGAGCCTCTGTCACACTTGCTTGACACGTTTATAATTCATAGTCCTATGAGTCTTGCTGAGAGCCAGGGCACCTGCATCCTATAAACTGCGAGTCCAGATGGTGGATGCACGAACATTTCCTTCTTGAGCAGATAGCCTATAGATAATGCCATGGTCCATTTTGGTCATTATTGTGATGACAGAATCAGTGGAACACATCAAAATTAACACTCATGAAGAAAAAAAAAACAAAAAACTTGAGAAACTTTCTTGTGAGCTTGCAAGCTCTGTTGATACTAGCTTGAAGACCATTTCAGATATGTTCTATCTAATTCTCCATAATGAAATAAATAAGGCATAAAGGTAATGTGTTATGACCATTTGTCTGGTGGCCTTTAGCAATTTAGTAATAAAGCCACATGGCGAAGCTGTATTCACCTGCTGGTCCAGATTTAGATTTCACTCCCACACCTGTGAACATTTCATGATAGTAACCACTGTTTGTGGACAGAAGGAGTACACTAACTCACCCTTTGTTCAACAAAAGTATTGTTGAAAAAACTCACCAGCATCATCAGATTATTCTGCCCAGAGACTCTTTCCTCCAGTATCCAATCAGAATCCCAGCTCCACCCATGTGACCCCATTTTACAGGGTTGTGGCCAGGTTATGAGGAGAAGATGGACTCCGAGTAGAGAGGGTGCATTAAGTTGTCTAAGTATTTAGTTAGAGCCTGTTCTGGACTTCTTTTGGTTGTTTTCCTGTTGTGTGCATGCTAATATAACAACCACACACACACCCATATACAAACCCTCAATACTTAAATAAATCCCCATACCAAAGACATCTGGTTAAATTCTTGTGTGGACACCCTGCAGCGGGTCAGAATCTTACAGTGCCCCCTAGTGTTTTACATGGTCCTTCAAGCCGGATTTTTGGTCTACTGCAGCTCAAGATGTCAACTTCGGAGAACAGATAATCTAAGAGACAGATTTGTCTCCTGTCATAGTTTAGAGATTATGACTCATCTGGGGCCAGCCCTCAAATTACTGCCACATTAGCTATGTCACAGCCACAGGATGAACCTGAAAGGCCCCGCTTTAGTTTAGAGATTGAGGACATGGTCCAGCCAGACCAGGAGGAGACTCAGGAAGATTTTTCACTCCTCACGACTCTGGAGCATCTGAAACTGCAAAACAGGGATCTGGAACTCAAAACCCAGCAGAGCGACCAGATACTGGGGCATTTTAGACGCCAGACCACATCCCAGAGTGAGGAGTTGAGCAGAGAGGTTAGACACTTGGGCAGCCTGGTGAAGGAGCTACAGTTACATCCTCCTAGGGACAGTCCAGCAGGAGATGGAAGCCCAGTACACCCAGCTCCAGCAGGTCAGAGATACGCAGCTCTTTCCCCAGTCCACGTACCAGTCCTTCACCTTGACGTGATTCCTTCTTAGCAAAGTCACTGGCAGAGAAGGCCCTCTCCATCTTTAAAGCCCACCAAGGATCACGGTGGAGAACCTTCTCCCCAGCGACTCCACAGAAAAATTCAAATACCAGATCCTCTGTAACCACCTCAAACTGGAGTAGGCTCTGTTGGTGGCGAATTCCTATGTGAACTCATCCTACCTATACCCATGAACTCATCCTACCCATACTCAGACACAAGGGATGCTCTCAGCCAACAGTTTGGACAGCCTCACCAGTTTGCACTCAAACGCATCGCCGAGCTGATGAGGGACCCACCATTATATTAGGGGACATTAAAGCTTTCCACACCTTTGCCCTCAAAGTGCTGTCCCTGGTCAGCATGCTTCAGCAGCTGTGGGGGAAAGGCAGAGTGGAACATGAGAGTGGCTTCCATGTCTCCCTACTCCTGCGGAAGCTGCTTTATACACGCACATGATGTGCCCATTTCCACACTGCATGACTGTCAGACTGGAGTTTGAGATGCAGATGCAGTTGGACACAGCCAGAGTCAGCTACCGCAAAGACACTGCCCAGCAAGCCCTCCAAGCCTGCAGCCAGACCAACCACCATTCTGTTTGGAGCAGAGGATGAACCAGAGCTGGATTTAGTCTGCCCTAAGCAAAATTTGATTTGGACGCCCTTGCCACTTCAGTGACACTCAGGCTAAACTTTTGATTATTCACATTCCACAACATGATGCACACAATTGTCCAATGTATCTGTAATACCCACATCAGACAGTGAAGCACAAAGGCATGTATAGGGGCTGAGAACACCAGCAGCCACAACAAATAGGCAAGAATACTTTTCTGATTATCAACCAGTGGTAGGAGAGGAACTTCCCAAAATTTTTTTGAATATTATAGACATTTTTCCTGGGCTCTGGACAGAACCCAGCAGCCCAGCAGCTCAATCTTGATTGGGCGGCAGAGAATCTGCCTGTGAGGACTGTGAGGCAAGATTTTCAGTTGCTTCATGGGGTGGCAGTGTCCTTCATGCTGTTTCTTGCTGCCCGGCCACAGAAGACTACAGGGCTGACCAACTCTGCACAGGTAGAGTCAACCACAATAAATACAAGCAGTGAGGAGAGACTAGACCAATCCTCACACATGACAGAACAGAGTTGTCTAGACACCCCACCTGCAGCTCACCTTGACAGTGCTGAGTTAGTGGCTCTGCACCATAGCACCAGTCAAGGCCCACACACACCTGCCACCAGGGCCTACAAGCCCTTAGCAGACCCCACAGAGGTTGTCCTCCAAGCTTCCCATGGGTGACTGACAGCTCAGGATGACTACTTTTGTTCAGAGCAGGCCCACCTGAAAGCTGGTTCACCACGTTCCAGTGATGATTGTCTACGCACAACGGCTCCAGTGTGATCCGAGTTGAGGAGTGACTGCGTCACCACACACATTTCAGCCATCATGGCCTGCATGCACTTTTGTTAAGGGTCACTGGATGGTCGCAGGACTGTTGTGCCAGGACAGTGGCGGTTAAACTGGAGAGGCCTTTTCTGTTGTTAAGTTTTCCACAGGAAATTTGGAGGCGGCTATTGAAAAGGCCCACCAGCATCCTCAGATTATTCTGCCCGGAGACTGACACTTTCCTCTGGTATCCAATCGGAACTCTGGCCCCACCCACGCGACCCCGTCTTACAGGGTTGTGACCAGGTTACGGGGAGCAGAGAGAAGATGGATTCCGAGTAGAGAGGGTGCATTAAGTTGCCTATGTATTTAGTTAGAGCCTGTTCTGGACTCCTTTATAACAACCACACACATATACACATATACAAACCCTACAAATTCCCAATACCAAAAACATCTGGTTAAATTCTTGTGTGGACACCCTGCAGCGAGTCAGAGTCTTACAGCACCCCCTTGTGTTTTACAAGTATAGTTAAAATAATAATAATAATAAAAAAAACAACATAAAATGAAAATATACTGATTCACATCACACATGCAACACTCAGTTACACAGACGGTTGGTATAAGTTGATGAGATGTTTAGTTGTGAAAACATTGTAATCAGGCAGAACCATCAGTTCAGGGTATAAGTGAAGTTTGATTTAAATGCAAACACTTCCCTCTGTCCCCTTGGCAGATAGCTAAAACGTATCAAGTCACTGCAAGTGTTATACACCAATGACCACTAAGTGTAGGCTGGTGAGGGCTGACACTCCAAGACAAAATAGAAAACAAAATGTTTTTGATAAGCCACTAAGAACCTGCATACCTTACACTGTACTATTGATGAATTGTTTGTGTCTATATACAAAACTCTGGAAGGATTTACTGTTTGGCAATACATCAGAATATGCAAATTCCTTTTGGACTTTTGTTTTTGTTGCTTCTGTTTTGTTTTAATAATGATCTCAGGGGGACCTTTTTGCAGGTGTAAACTGTCCTGTTGTGTCTGCTTTTTGGGGAAAGAGGGAATAGGTGCAGACGACAGCTGAATGCCTCAATAGAGAGTGTAATTAGTGCACTGTGATGCAGCTCAGGTTTACTGTAAGCCCATGCAGTGTACTACTCATGCTCATGACAGTCACTGCAAATTCTGTTCTGCTGAGGTGTGCTTCCCACATCATTCAGAGCTGTTCTTTGTGGCACCGCTGTCAAGACTCTGAAGCTTTTTTTTTTTTACAGAAAAAATGAAGCAAAAAAGCACATATAAAAACATAAGAATATTCCCTTGGAGATTAATAAAAGTAATTGTGATGCTGATTAAGGATATGAGGTCAATAAAAGAAAGCTATCTGAAGATTCTTTTGTGTAATAAGGCAGGAGTGTATTGAATTGGGACACAACAACAACAACTGTGCACAGTATCCTTGTGTACCGACCTCCAATTGGGTGATAACTTAATCCCTTTGCAAATACTGTATCTGGTCCTTATAGGCCTGAGAATCACAAAAGATTGATACTCGTTAATAAAAAAACTTGACTGGGACACTTTCTTGTTTGCTATTATGATTATTATTATGATCACAATGTGCCTATGGAGCTCAACAGTGACAGCCTGCTCAGGTTCTGGAAGTAAGTTTTCCATAAATTTTTCACATAGACTTTTACAAAAACTCAAATATTAAGAGTTCAAAGGCATTGGAGGCTACCAGCTACATGCTTTTTCACATAGACTTTTACAAAAACTCAAATATTAAGAGTTCAAAGGCATTGGAGGCTAACCAGCTACATGCTAACTAATATCCATAACGTGGTTGTTTTAAGTCCAAAAAGGCCGTTTAAAAATGCAAGATTTTGTGAAATGTTTTAATAACTTCACAGTTTATAAAGTTTCAGAAACAGATTTTAAATAAAATAATAGGTCTTGGGGTCATTAGTTACCACGTAGCTGAGTATCCTGAGCAAGCTTTCGAATTTATAATATGACTTTTTTTGGAAAGTCCATGAGAAAAATGAATGGGAAATTTAGTTCTGGGACCACAGAATGGGTGGTCACTGTTGAGCTCCATTGCCAATGGTTCCACACAGAATGGTACTTTAAATGGACCACTTCAAATTCAGTTGGTTTCAGTACTAATTTTTAGTACCTAAAGTCAATTGGCTACGCATGAATTCTTTACATTACAAATGCCATAAGAACACAAAACACTGTTGTTTACAATACTATGCATCAAATTAATCTAAGTGCTTTTGTAAAGTCTCGTAGAATCAGAGTGCTGGATCAGAAGGTTGTTTAGGATTACATTTAGACTTAAATGTATTAGTGTACAGGCAATTTAACCACTGTTTGAGCTGAGCTTCCTTCTTCTGACCCATTCCGTCCAGTTGTATATTTGAACAGATTTATATAATGGATTCTGATTGGACACCTGGCACCAAAATTGCAAGTGTCAAATGAACACTAATGCTCTGCAAAGTACTTTTTTGATTTTTCGGAGCAGTGTCTTATTCCACAATTTTTTCTTTGATTTTTTAAAGAGCCCGTACCTGATTTTTACCCATGTATTTGAGCAAAATTTGTCTTGTCCCAGTACAGATATATTGGATAAGCAGCTCTTTAGGTCAAAATAAGACCTGTGTACTGTCTGCAATTAATTAATTTGGGTATTATTGTCCAATATTCAGGATATTAAGTGTGCTGGTAGCATGATAGTTGTTGTTAGCATTATCGTGACGACAAAGCTCCACTCTGGCCTCTGTATGTTGTGCCTTTGATCGGAAGCAGAAGAAGACACCAAACCCTTTCACATATTTTCACAGCTATGTATAGTCATAGTTTAATACACTGAGACGTATTGAGATCATCATTCTCAAGCCTTACATTTAAATAGCTTTTCTTTGGCCCTATACTGGTTTCTCACATTGTATCATTCTGACAGCCTGTTAAATCAGCCAGTCTCTGAGGAGCTGCAGGTTTAGCGTTCTGCCATTCATCTTTTCTCATCTCAGGGCTGGTGCTACGTGGGGAACACTGGTGTGGCAGTGTAGCTGTTCAATTATGAATGCCACCAGTCTCTTGTCACACTCTTCTGACTTTCCAATCGGAGGGAAAATGCTTTGAAGCAATGAAATGACATAATGTTATAAAGATACATTTATGACAATAATTCTGACGGGATTTACAATTACACAATGAAAGCTAGAAACAACTTTTTTTTATGATTCGTTATAGTTGTTTATTACCATTCTTAACCCATACCATGTTGCCAAAACAGGGTGACAGCTTTAATTTCGTCAAACAATGTGGAATCCTTTCATTGTCAGTCATGTTTATTCCTTAAAGGTGCCCAATACAACTTTTATGGCAGAGGGTCTGCCATGCACCTACTTGTCTCCATGAAGATGTTATTGCTTTTCATGGAATGTGCCATAGTATGGCAATCAAAATGAATGGGTCTATCTGGCATGTATTTGATTACCGGTTTTTTAACAATCAAAAATGCCTTGGAACACATGCATTCTTACTGTGAGGTTGGTCGCCTCTCTACAGATTTGACCTATAACTTGGCCTGGTGGTGCTGTTTAAAGAGATGGATACATATATTAGATGAAATAACTTTATTCTCCTGTCAGATCATTAGACCACTGAATCTGATATTTCTCCTTGAAGAATTCCTTGTGCGTAAAACTCTACCATCTTCCAATATTCACGTGTCTTTCTGAAATGATATGCTCCTGTGTTTTTCTCATTAGTGAGGCCACTTTCTAACACATTGTCAAAGGGAGTGTATGACAGTGGCACTAACACTAATTAAAGATATCTCTCTTCTTACGTCTGTCTCAGTTTAGTTTGGTTCAATTTACTGTTGCCTTTGCAAATCTACAAATTGGCTGCCAACAGTCACCTTTGCAGTCCCCGTGACATCCTTCCCCTTGTACTTCATTAGAGATAATGTCTTAACTCTATTTGAAAAATAATATTTGCGTCACATTTTTTATCACAAAATCTTTTTTCTCAACAGTGCTCATTCCTAGCCATTTCTTTCTGACAAGAGGTGAAGTGAGTGTGATGCAGTGGGCTGAGAAAAAACATTATTATCCTGAGTCAAGCTGGGGTCAAAACAGATTCATATAGAGCTCGGGATGAAATGACAAAAAACAACAGTTACCATGGAAATTCACCATTTTTGAAGCAAGCAAATGCAAAACACCCATAGAGATAATTAGCAAAAACAATGTTAAAAGTAAAAAAAAAAAAAAAAGATCTGTGGAACAACTTTCTAAGCTGCTGGTTCACTGCTGGTACATACATTTATCATTAAGTCTCATAAAACTTTTAAATTTAGTATTTAGCATCTTAAAATCTCCGTTGGTTTAACAAAAGGCTGAAAATAGCATGATGATTTGTGTGACGACACAAATCAAGAGCTCTATTCATTTTCATACCCTCATACAAAACATTGTACAACAATGGAGTTAAAGATAATCAGTGTTGTTCAATAAAATATTAGCAGCAGTTTTTGAATCTATAATAATCATAAGGCATAAACATGACCTGTAAATCACCTCATTTTTGGACACTGATAATAACCTCATCTAACCAAAGTGTGCTGAATGAGATTGAAACATTCTAAAAATATAATCTAATGTAGAAGATTTTTCTTTTTCTTTTACAGCTAATATGTTGTCCCTTGATTCGATTAGCTTATAGTTATTCACCGTTAATCGCTTATATCTTCAGCATTTTTTAGCCTAACTACAAACGATGCAATCATTGTGCATCTTCTCACTTAAACAATCTGAATCAGCTGGGACCACAGCAGTCTACTGGGGGCAAAAGAACCAGGAAAACCAGTGGCCATAAAGCCAGCTGAGACGCGGGAGTGGAAAAGCTTTCTCTCTAGGGACCACTTGTTTACCAGTGCTGCATGTCACATCTCTGCTCTAGTTCTTTATTTTTAGTGTTTATTTTGAAGAAAATGCCACAACCTGGATAAATGCATAACCTGGACTTTGCTGTGATCATGCCTCATTGTAAACCTAAAAGCACTGTATCTGATTTTTTTATAGACTTAAAAAAGTGAAAAACAGAACTAGTTAATTTTAAATGGTTTGCAATGGCCCAAAGTTATTCTTTATGTTCCTTAACCTGGCTCACGCTAGACTGATATGTGTAATATTTTGAATTAAGTTGTACACATTTATCAATCTAGAACAGCACTCGCTGAAAGCAACCTGGAAAATGCGGAACATCATGCGGAATCTGATTGATCATAACAGCAGAACAATCTGAAATGTCAAACTTTTGTTACATCCAGTTGAGAGAAAAGCTGTCTGTATTTTCACTAAAATAGGCTGGAGTACATCTGTTGGTGTCACCAACTTGGGTGCTTCGCTTTTGGCTTCTGCACAAACCTCATTGCTGCATTGTCATTGGTCCACCAGCTGCTGGGCGAATTTAAACCTTACAACAGGAGTATGTCGAGATGGATTTTCGTGAGTTTGTGAACTCACAAATAATAATATCTTACTTTTTCCTAACGTATCCCTAGAATCTGAATTATTTTCTGCGATGAGTTTATAAGTGCTTTTCACAACTTTCAAAGGCCAGAGTGGAATTATTCTGTCACAATAATGATGCCAAACATTAGCATGCTAACAGCAAACTTCCTGGTTCTTGGACAATAAAACGCTTTGTAGTTAAATGTGCGGACAGCACACAGCGGTCATACTTCTACCTTAAGAGCTATATCTATAGCCTACTGGAGCAAAACAAATCTTCCTTGTAGTCCTTGTGGTCTGAAACACCATCACTAATGCTTTCTTATTGCCCTGCAATAAAATACCGTTGCCCATTGGAGAAAACACAATATTCATATGACAGAATCTTAGCAGCTTCCACAGCAAATTATGTAGTAGTGTATGGAGCAGTCATTAATCATAGGGGCTTTCCATTTCGGTCCATACTTCCTTTGTTTACAATGCCCAGAGAGAACAGGAACACATGAAAGTAATCAGAGAAGCAGTTGTTGTTCTCAGCAGCCATTTGTACTACATCATCAGACTGGGTTGTATCTCAACACAGTCTAAAAGACTGTCTGTGAACTCTACTGATTTACACTCAACAAGGTGTTACTGCTGTCACCCAAGAAGCCTGTACACAGCACATCACCTCTGGGCTCATTAATCTCTATACCCTTCCGCTGTTGTTGCCATGGAAACAGAAACAAGGCACCAAACAAGCCCCCTCCTCTACAAAGTTTAGTGAAAAGTCAAGTTGCGTTGATGAGGTGTGAACTTACTGCTGATGTATTGGGTGGTTATTGAGAAATTTAGACAAAATTAAGCATGATTGTTGTTCAATTGATTGTGTGCAAGTGCAATCAGTGGACACCTTCTAATCAATGGACAACAGTAGTGCTTTAGGCTCATTCACTGCTTTTAATCTGGTGTCCATAATTACCACAGAGAGTGACAGTGCTTTCACACCATACAATACTTACAAAGGAGCTTAAAGTTCAGATACTGTAGATTGACATATCAATTAATGCCAACTTACACCAGACAGGGCAATCAGCGGCATTTTGAATACCAACTGGTGACTTTTCATGAACTGTTGAGACTGTTAAATTTCAGATCTGAAAACTAAAAAATACTCAACTATATTTACTGCAGCATTCAAAAAAAGAAAACTTGTCAGTCTACAGCTTTGTTCACATTGCAGCATTAAAGTCACATCAAATGCCTCTAGACTCCTAGTTGAGGGCAGATGCATGCTTGAAACAGATGGATGCACAGCCAATTTCGGCAAAATTCAGATTTTTCAATGCCTAGGGTGTGAACACTCACACAAGCCAAGTTAATGGTTAATACGCACAGCAACAAATGCTTGAACTGCGCTGCGGAAACGTTGGACTACCCTATGCACGCGTCGTCCATAGACCTTGCATGTGAAGCTCCTGAATCCGCGTTCTGAACGTACTGTAAGGCATTGTATTTCACTTGACTTTGCTATAGTGCATTACACAGCAGTAAAGCAGATGGCATCTAGTGGTGTTATTTGAGAATACAACAGGGCTGTGTCAGTCAGTCTCATTACACATGGTAGCTTTAAAACAGATCTATCATGCAAAATCTTTTTGAGCCTGTAACCATGTTATAATTGTTTTCCCTTCTCATTTACTCACTTTAAGTTGTATTTAGAGTGATTTATGAATGTTTGAGTAATCCCTATTTGTGAGTATTTTTATATTTTCCCGAATCCTATATATATCGTATATTGGAATATGGTTCTTGGTCATAATCAGAAAAGCTGCAATGCCATTAAAATTCACAAAATATGAATACACTTTGGTAGTTTGGTAAAATATAAATTATACACGATGAAATTGCAAAACCAAAATGTACAATATGGACAGATGTTTTTTCAAAGTTTATCGTGTGTTCATGAGTTCAAAGAATTCATGTAGTCATTGCTTGCTGGAAACCTTCACTGTTGAAATCTGATCCCTTGTCAGTGGAAACGTGTTGAATAAATTATGAGTTTATTGTGGCTTCCATAGGCAGAGATCATAATCAATTTGTGCTCAATGTGTTTTACTGATTCACTGAGGGGCCTTTAGTGCTGATAGCCACATTCAGTCTGGTTATTGCCCTCAGCAAACTTTGGGAGATCTTAGTAATGGGCTAGTGCTCTTCTGACAGCTTGAACACTGCACAGGGTTACAGACATGTTAAGTGGTAACCACAGACTCTGATAATAAACAGAGCAGGGCTGCACTGATGTATGTATAATGTAGCATGGACTATAGCAAACCTTACGACTGCGGACATGACAGTGGAACTGCAGCATCACCACAAGTCTTCTGCAATATTTGTTTGTAATCCTCATTTTATTATCTTATAATTGTGGCCGTGTGATGAGTACAAACAAACAACCTGGAGATACGTTGTTTGACATAAATAGTAGATGAGTTACAACTGTTTAAACTTTGAAAAAATAATCTCAAAATAGTCGCCCACCCCTAAACTTTTAAGAACTTTAGATCTCTATCTCTGATCTATCTGCTTTGTGTTCTTGTTTCCACAGCATGGTGTCCGAGCTCTTACTCATCCTTGCATCATGGAGACTTGCCCTGGTGCATCACAGTATCACATCACCAGAGTGACAGGTGCAGTGGATGAGCTCTGAGTTGCTCATGGAGACTGACAGCTACATGTCTGGCCTGTCCACCACAGACTGGGTGGGGACAGTGGAGGTCCTCCAGCAGCAGGAAGAGAGCTCCACAGGGAGGCCTCCTTCTTGGTCTGAGCCATACTCGCTGGGCTTTCAGGTTTCTCTTACTGCCTTCCTCATGGTGGAGCTGGTCCTG
>KN472336.1:4879-17207 GCA_000787095.1 Periophthalmodon schlosseri | reverse complement strand
TATTATTATTATTATTATTTTTACTTTTTTTAAAATTTTTGTTATTTTTATTTATTTTTGTGCATTTATTTATTTTTATTTTTTTATGTGTGCATCTGTATTTCCTTATAAACCTATCGCACGGCCCCGGAGAGCCCTGGGTCCTGGTTGGATTACTCAGCCGTCTGCACCATTTCTTTTATGTCATTCCCTCCTATCTTTGCCTCACATTCCCAGTTCTCACTAAAACTGCAATAAACACCACAAATAGGAACGTTTGAACAGAGTTCCCGGGAGAAACTGGGAGGATAATAAAGCAAGTTACAAGGAAAAGTGAAAAATACTGCTTTTTTTTCAGTCTGCAGAATCTTCACAGTTCAATGGTTCCCGATGGTAACTTGCCCCCTAGAGGAAAAACAACAGTACTGTAGCCTGTGAAAGTGAGATAGAGGATGTTGTAGTGCTTCGAGGATGTGTGTGTGTGTGTGTGTGTGTGTGTTATTATAAGTATACAATTCCAGCTAATAATACATTTAAGAAAGTCCTATCCAAACCTGTGTGTTTTTGGTGCCAACGCCAAGCCCAAACAAATGAAAGTTATAACTGTATTTTGCCTGATTATTTTACTTATTTAACCTTTAATTATCCAGGTATGTTGCCTGAGAACGACAACGACCTGGTCAAAAGGCAGCAGCACATGAGGACCACAGTGCAACACAATATACAGATCAAACATTTAATCTCTCAGCCGTAATACGCGACATAAAAGGGAATGAAGCAGCCTCTTAAAACCAGGTGCACTCAGACCAGAGCGTTAACAGATTACAGCGACGAGTATTAAAGGGAGAGCGCCCGTGACAAAGCAGATATAGGTTTGATAGATGACATCATGTTTGTGGAGGCGGGGTTTTTGAAGCAGTCCTGCAGCTCTCACATCATAATAATCCATAATGGGCAGGGCAGTCGATAAAAGGAAGCCAATTCTTGTTTTAAGTTTTGCTGAACTAGTGTTGATATGTGAATGTCAGAGGTAAGTGTTCTGTCCAGCCATATACTTATACTTATATACTTAAGTACTTGTTTACATGATGTGCCAACACGAGTTTAATACTAACCTGGCAGGGCCTGATGTGACTGATTGAATTATATTTGGTTTTATATTTTATCTTTGGATCGGGGCAGCGTCTGCATTAATGCCGTCGCTGTTTTGGACCGTTGTGGTGAAGAAGGAGCTGAGTCGAAAGGCAAAGCTCGTGATTTACCGGTCAATCTACGATCCTACTCTCGTTTATGGTCCTGGTTTAGTCCTGGTTTAGTCCTGGTTTAGATCTCTGTTCCTGCCCTCACCTATGGTCATGAGCTTTGGGTAATGACCAGAAGGACAAGATGGCGGATACAAGCGGTCGAAATGGAGTAGAACCGCTGCTCCAGCTGAGGTGGCTCGGGCATCTGTTCCCGATGCCTCCTGGACGCCTCTTTGGGGAGATGTTCTGGGCACGTCCCATTGGGAGGAGGCCCCGGAGAAGACCCAGGACACGCTGGAGGGACTGTGTCTCCCGGCTGGCCTGGGACGCCTCGGGATCCCACCGGAGAAGCTGGATGAAGTGTGTGGAAAGGGAAGTTTGGGAGTCCCTGCTCAGACTGGTGCCTCCTCAACCCAGCCCCAGATAAAGCCAAAGAAAATGGATGGATATTTGGCCTTAGAAGATGAAGGTTGGAAATGGCAAGTTGCTGAAATTGGTTTTTGAACTGGACTAAAAGGTTCTTTTTTTCTTCTTTCTTTCTTTTATTATTACTATTTAATTTTTTTTTACAATAGACCAATTTAATCCCCAAATGCAGTAAATAGTCCCATTCCTCCAGTTTAATTGCTATTTCAGGACACTTCCCATTATCTGTGTGGAAACCAGCCCAATTTGCTGCAGTGAACAGGACCGTTGTTTGTCTGCAGGCCGCTCAATCACTTTAGTGTCTTCAAATACCTTTCCCCGGCTCCGGCGTGTGGGAGCGTGCTCTGTGTAGTCTGCCCCTGCTTTCGTTATCCTGTGCCCGCTTCGGCCGGCCTTTGTTGGCGAAGCCGATGCCATTAATGAAACCGCTTGTCTCCACTCTCTTATCTGGGATTAGCTTGTCAAGGCTGACGGAGTAGCGCTGGCTTTCTGTACTAACTATAGGGGAGGAGGTAGTTAAAGAAGTGTGTCTGTTTGAGACTCTGTAGAGATTCATGGTTTATTAAAAGGTTGTAATCTTTTATTGGATGGTTCAATAGGGAGCAGAGAAACCATGAGGGGTTAAAGCAAATCAATGAGAAGAAAGGTAAATAGGAAAGTGCTGATGTTCTTGTAGTGAGTCCTGGAGAATGTAATTATCAAAAGAAAAATGAATCTTTAGGACTAATTTCACAAATATCTGCTTTCTGAAAACCTGTTGCAGTTTAGGTTAAATACTGTGTAATACGGACGCCCTGAGCGACAAGCGAAAAAAAAAAAAAAACATAATTTGGGTTCCATTTTTTAAATTATTTTTTCCCCTCTGAGCTTGCAGGCCTTTTTTGCATTAACAGCTCAAAAACAATTTCGTTTCTTGTCTTTTTATTCAGCCCAAATTATGCATTTTTTTTTTTTTTTTTTTTTTTTTTACTCGCCCAAAATTTGTTTTTTTTTTTTTTTTTTTTTTTTTTTTGCAGCTCAGGGCTTCCGTAGATGTTCTCAATATTGGGGTAAAAAATATTTAATGTACCTTTATATAAGCTTGGA
Organism: Periophthalmodon schlosseri; assembly: GCA_000787095.1. Classification (NCBI taxonomy): domain Eukaryota; kingdom Metazoa; phylum Chordata; class Actinopteri; order Gobiiformes; family Gobiidae; genus Periophthalmodon; species Periophthalmodon schlosseri. The sequence goes on along the minus strand of KN472336.1, from coordinate 14,472 downwards.
AGTTACCTGGTGTAATCTGAAATGTATAAAGCAAATATAAACCAAATACTTTTAGACATGTCATTCAGTTAGCAAGAATAAAATAAAATAAATAAAGAAAATAAAGAAACTGTTTTAATAGGGCTAAGTGTATAATGTAAAGCATTATACTCTTGCAATATTTTTTTTTTTTGTCTATAGAGTTGTCAGGTGGTATGTCACTTCTGGGTTCAAGGCAGGCAGCATTGTGGCAAAATAACTGAAGAAAAAGAAAGTAACTAACTCACCGGCTGGTACAGTAATGAAGATTATATTATGTAACAATATTATGGTATTTTCTGATCTCTGTTATAATGTTGTTTCCTCGTCACAAACAGACCTGGAGTTGTGTTTTGTTTCATTCACATTTTAACACACCTCGTCACAAACAGACCTGGAGTTGTGTTTTGTTTCATTCACATGTTTAACACACAAACCCTGCATATTTAGGCTCAGTTCTCTCAAACAGAAAACACTCTGTTCCACCTTGTGATGTCATGTGGTAATACAGAAAGTGCTCCGCTGTGTTTTTAAACTCCACACACCTTCACTAGAATCATTTGGATGATTTCAGCCCTGGAATTTCTCTACTTCTCTACTGAACTAAAGGTAAAAGGAGCTGTTAACGTGAAAACTACCGCTTTATCATGACATCACAAGGTGGAACAGAGCATTTTGAGCTGTGGAGATGTAGACAGACTAATAATAAAGTGTTACTCAAACATGTGTGAATGAAACAAACACAACTCCAGGTGTGTTTTTGAGGAGGTAACAGCATTAGAACACGGCTTAAAGCTCACAAGAGTCAATTTTGCGTAATATAGGACATTTAACGAGCGCTATTAATCTGTTTAATTTAAATGACTTGACTCCCAAATAGTGTTTCAACTCGATCGTTTACCCACGCGCTCCACAGAGACAGAAACAGAAATAGTTGAGTTGGAGCAGTGGAGTCGATTGGTTTGAAATCAATTACTGATGTGATAATCAGCTGAAGCGGACGACCCAGCGCAGCCGTTTAGACGCAGCATGTTTTAAGTGCACAGCTCAACCTCGCGCTGGGACTGCTGCAAAGTCACAACCAGAGCCGTTAAACCAGTGAAATAAGACCTACGGAACCAACAGAGGACCACGAAGGAAGTAAGTCAGCCAGAACCACACGCTTTGGCAAAACTGTGCAAAGACAAGTGGATCTGGAGCTGTGTTCTTCAGAGGGCGTGACTGACAGGCAGATTAACCAATCAGAGAGACGCACGGTCCGTTCGTGTCAAAAATAAACATGGCTGCTCACATGTAAAAAAAAAAAAGGAAAAAAACTACATAAAGGAGTGAGAAACAACGTGGATTTTTGCAACAATCAAACCACCAAACTCTTACTCAACAAGACTTTGACAAAACGTACAGAGGGATTTTTGTAATATCTAATTCCATGTCTGATTTATTCAAGTTTTAACTTCAAAAAATGAGGTGAAATTTGAATTTTTAGGCAAATTTTCAGTCAGATCTAGTTTACTCAAAAAACATATAAAATCCCAAATCCCCTCTGTATATTTTTTTGTATCTATTATGACAACTAAAAGAAGCAAGACATTTAAACCTGGCTCGTTTCAAGTTTCTGTTTTGAATGTCCCAAAAATGGTCCATTTTGGCCATTTTTACACATAAAACGCCTTATTTTTATATGAAAACATTACATGATGAAAAACTTGTAATACATTTTTTTCTTACTGTTATATGAGTAAACTACAGAAGAAGTTTCAAATTGATACCTCTAAATATAAGATTTTTTCCTATTCACCTTGCCTTAAATTAAGCCTCGCTCACATAAGGTAAATGCGTTTTCCATAACAGTACTAAAAGAAGCAGTAATAATAATAATAACATTGTGTTGGTTCTGTTTGTATGTCGTCCTCCAGAGAAATAAAGTGCGTTTATGAATCTGCCCAAAGAGCCTTTCCATATTGATTCCAGGCCGTTGTGGTCGAGTGTGATGGTTGCCTTGAGAGCATCTTCTCTGGCTGTCAATCAAAATAAGTGAGCTGTCGATGTGAACACGACGTGCCCACATAATATTGACAAATGCTCGAGGTCTTTTATGGAGCCGCCTTATGATTGTTCCATACGTCAATGCTTTAGTTTCAGTAGATTTGTGCGTACGTTTTCTTCTGTTGAGCTCCTTACTTGCAAAAGAAAAATGTTTCTAGCCTTAAAGAAGATATATTATGATTTTTGGGCACTGTAGTCAAATTTTCCACACGTAGATCCTTGATATGCCTTGTGTCAAAACGCGTTGGCTTCTCCCATGTAAACGATAAAGGGTTTTTTGTTACGGTTTGATATAGAGCAGGAGCAGGGCAGGCGGGATCTGAGCACAGGAAAAAACACTTTTAACCAAGAATCCAAAATACCGAAAAAGCCAAGTGAAGAACTACTAAGGACTAGTGTTGATCAAACAAACCGGCGAGAGGTGGCCGTGGAGCTGCTCTTCTTATCCTGAGGTAGAGTGTAGATGGAAGCCAGGTGTGCCGTCAGTAGCCACACCCAGACAGGACGAGACCGATGAGGATGAAGATGAGGATGAGGAGGAGGCAACTGGAAAAACAGAACTGAACCAGAGCAGACTGTGACACTTTTACCTACATCTTACATCTCCGACATGTTAGTGCCATATGAACCATGAACAATTAAGATTACCGTATTTTCTGGAGTATAAGTCGCACCGGAGTATAAGTCGCACTAGCCAAAAAATGCATAATAATGAAGAAAAAAACATATCTTTCACATATAAATCGCATCTGAGTATAAGTCGCACCCCCGGCCAAACTATGAAAAAAAGTGCGATTTATAGTCCGGAAAATACGGTATGTCGGCTTATCATCTGTGCGAATGGATATTAAGAAACGAATCCACTTGAAGGCAAATTAATTGGCTCTGCACAGCACGCTAGCTAGCTCTCTGTGTCTCAAAGCTTATGCTAACTTTTATTTAAAGCGTAAAATATAAAATAAACAATCTCTTAAAAATAAAATGAATGAAAACAAACACTACCTGATTGTTTTTAAATGTAGAATACTTCAGTCTGTGGTGACGTTTTAATATTTATTATGCTAAGTTAGCCTTAGCGTTAGCATTGAGACGCAAACATCTGTCTTTCTAAACACAGAAGTGTCTCTGGTGAAGTATTCATTTTATTTGTGTAGTTTTTAACATGTTGTCAGTCACGTCCACCCGCAGCTCCCTGTCCACTGTCTGACCCTAACCCCCTGACCTCTGACCCCTGACCCCTAACCCACCTGCAGCTTCCTGTCCACTGCCTGATCTTTAAATATTTATTCATTTTAGCGTGACTCAGCAAAAAACCCATAGAGATACAACGGGACAGGAAGTAGTGACGCTAACAGTGAGGTTGCCGGGCCCAGAGCCAAATGCTTAAACGATCTTATTATTTTTAAATTCCTCTGATCTTATGCCGCTGTTTTTTTGAATGTACAGCTATACAGTGTTTATATGGATCTAACTAGACAGATTTGAAGCAGAAGATTTGACAGTATGAAAGTTGAAGTCGTTATTCCTTCTGACAAAATCTCCCCTCTCTCTTATCTCCCTCCAAAGAGCTGAGATCTACATAGCTGTGAAAGTACCTCATCTTGACCAAATCATTTCCCTTCTGTGCCTCTCTTCCACACTCTCCATCTTAAGTGCCAGATTCAAATCTCCAAAGAATATATTTCATTTATTTTATGGGTTATTTTTGAGGGAAAACACATTTGGACCCAGGTGGAGGTATTTGTGCAGAAACAAGCGCATTGAAGAAGCATTCAGAGTCTGTGAAGGCTTAACCCTCGGGTCACACAAAAACACGCACGGAAAAAGCCAGTCCCAGAGAGACCGGGAAGTGATATTTACAGCCTCCTCCAGCATCACACATTCTTTTAGGCAGATCCCAAATGTCACCAGCACTTACCTGAGCTCTGCCACCACTGTTTTTCACAACTACGTAGGTACGTGTGTCTTTATAACGTTGTCTTGTCAGTTTATATAAATCAATTATATGTCAGGACACAATTGAATGCAGTGGCTCCTAACGTTTTTTCTAGCAAGTACCAGTAGAAAACATGAGATTTTTTTAGGGACTAGTGGAAGGGGGAAGGTCAGTTAAACGCATTTGACCCATAGACTGTATAAAGAAGTGGACACACAGCGTTCGGCTTCTGTTAAACGAAGCTCATCGAGGCCAGAGCAGTTATAGCGGAGAATTTGGAGCCGAGTTACATATTTGGAAATCCGACCGCGAGTATCATAGCAACCAAAGAGCCAATCCGGAGCGAGGCTGTTGAAGGTAACACCCCTTCCCGTCCGCACCGCTGGTTTAGCGGGGAGCGGGCGCTTAGGAACGCTGTCGATCATAACTGTTGCTAACGCTAGCGGGAGCGACCTCGGGGAAAGAAGGCGCCTGATTTGTCTGTTATTAATGTTCATATCTTGATTTACGGACACAATAGCGAAATAAAAACCCCAGGATCATGTAGAGGGTTAATACGAACATTTAAGACCAACATGACGAGTCTGACAGCAGCAGTTACAGAGAGAGGGGACACAGTTTTTCAATCGAAAGGGAATTGGAGCCGGAAGCGCGCCAATGATCACTTCCTATTTAGAACGGTTAGCTATTTCCATTTATATATACAGTCGATGATTCAACCCCTAACCCTAGTTTATTACATTTGTATTATAGCTTGGTTATTATTCAAAAGTATTTCAAAGTAAAATACAAGAGACGATAAAACAGAAATAAGTAACGTTTGAAAAGATACGTAATATTTTCTCCCTGGGGTCCAGTACAGTAATCGTCCGCATCCCAGTTTTGAGCCGTGGCCGGTCGTCTACAGAAATAGTACTTAATATGACTTTAGTGCTGCTACGGTCGTTTACAAGTAGTTTTGTGAACAACTGCACACGCACAGTATACATTTTCTACCATTTCTACCAAAATTATAATTATTGTAGTACTACTGGGGCGACAGTACCTCAGTCGGTGTTTGTCCACTGACCCACAGGTTGGCAGTACAACTCCAGCTCCCACAGATGAATACTGTGGTTGTGTCCTTGGGCAAGACGCTTAACCCACCCACCCGAATGTGTGTGTGAATGTGTGAGTGGTTCATTGATGTAAAGTGCTTTGAGTGACTTGAAGGTGGACCCTAACACTTTTTTTTTTTTTTTTTCTGACAAAGCTAAACCAAAAAAATAATACAAGAAGAAGAATTCATAAATACATACATTCAAAATATGTCTGCGTATTATCCCAGTGTATATTGTTTCATCTGGAGAGTAACTGCTCCTTTCATTTTATCAAAAAACCCAGTATCGCTCCAACTCCAGACCAGTTCTCATTGGCTGTGAGGCAAAAAGATCAGTCCCGTCGTCGCCGTATCTCGTCCGCGCTCCCTCGGTGTCACTGCTCTTTGAGGCCGCGCTGTGCCCGAGGGATGAGGTGTGCAGGGATTTTAGAATAAGCCCGGATCTCAGTACTCTGTCGGAGCGGGATGCGAGCGGAGCAGTCACCGTGGCGACCCCTAAAGGAACAGCCGAAAGCTTTGAAGAAACGTGGACCAGAACATTTTTTATGAAGAACAGTAGGTCGGTCTTAAAACTTACCTTCACGTTTGCCTGTTACTTGTTACTTAGAGCAGTAACAAAATTTATACTGGTTATTTGCTAATGTTACGACCAGAAGGAAAACGTAGAATTGTGGAGACCACGTTTAAAGGGCCCGTATTACGCTAGTTATAATGTTGTTTCCATCACAAACAGACCTGGAGTTGTGTTTTGATTCATTCACACATGTTTAACACACAAACCCTGCAGATTTAGTATCACGCGACCTCCTCGTGCATCAGTAAAGAGTTCTTTTACTGATGGCTTGGTTAATCTTTAATTTGAACGTGCAAACTTGGCCACTGATGCCACCAACGCCAACAGCGCCACCGTCGAACTACAATAATTTACATAAATTACAATTAGAACTGTATAATAAAAGACATAAAATAAAAAACATGAAAATTACAAACACATACCTCGCTGGCTGACCCATACTTAGGAGGTAGAATGACCTTTAAATACACTTTTTATTAACTTTATTTTTACTTTAATTGACTTGAACACGCCACACTTTTGCTCGTAAACCAGGCGTGCGTCTCTGTCAAAATGGTCGAGCGGAACCAAACTAAACAACAACAGTTCCTGACAGCACCTGACTACCAAAATAAAATCACTGAAACACCAATAAACATATTCTTCTAACATTATTTAAATAAAAGGGTAAATCAAAATTATGGCAGTAAAATTTAGGCTGAGTTCTTCTCTCAAACTGAAAACACTCTGTTCCACCTTGTGATGTCATGCGGTAATACAGGAAGTGCTCCACTGTGTTTTTAAACTCCACACACCTTCACTAGAATCATTTGGATAATTCCAGCCCTGGAATTGCCGATCTCAACTGAACTAAAGCTAGAAGGAGCTGTTAACTCGAAAACTACCACTTTATGACATCACAAGGTGGAACGGAGCATTTTGAGCTTTGGAGATGTAGACAGACTAATAATAAATAGTTACTCAAACATGTGTGAATGAAACAAAACACAACTCCAGGTCTGTTTTTGAGGAGGTAACAACATTATAACGCGGCTTAAAGCTCACGAGAGGCAATTTTGGATAATGTAGGAGCTTTAATTAGCAGCATTAACGGTGAAAGTCGTTTATTACTCGTAGTAGCAGAGGTGTAGCACAAAATGGTGGCCCCTGGGTTCGAACAAGCTCGGTGGGCCAGTAACAAAGAACTGTTCGGTGAATGGCAATTTTGGATAATGTAGGAGCTTTAATTAGCAGCATTAACGGTGAAAGTCGTTTATTACTCGTAGTAGCAGAGGTGTAGCACAAAATGGTGGCCCCTGGGTTCGGACAAGCTCGGTGGGCCAGTAACAAGAACTGTTCGGTGAACTTTCTCACTGGTCTTATATCGTACCTGTAATTTAACTTTTCGTGATAACAATAACAGTGCAGCCTGCCCATCTCTGCTCATCATGATTCTAAAAAAGACAAGGCTACACTCACTGAGCCGCTCGGTCTGTGTGGCAGGAACAAATAAACGGTTGGAGGAAATCGATGTAAAGAGAATCAGGCTAACCAGAGTAATGCGAGCAGGACCCGGGGAGGGAGTGACTGCAGAGGAGGAGCGGGATGGATGTCTGACCACTCCACTGATCTCTAATGACTGAGTCTGCTCCTGTTCATTACATGTGTGTGTTATTTATGGCTCTATGTGTGTTTGTTACCCCCGAGGGAGCAGCAGACACCGGGACAGATGTAGGGACATGTGGTCTGGAGACATTTGATAGAGTTCAATGAGGCTACTAAAGGATTTATGGAGAGAGACAGAGCTGAAAGGCTGAGGGATGGAGAGAGAAACTGGTTTTGGAGAAAAAAAAGCATGGAAATTTGTCTGGTAACAGGGTGCAAATCCTAAACAGCAGTTCAACGAGGTTCATCTGGTCTTCCGTTCCATCCATAGTAAAATAAAAATATAAAATCTGTTAACTGGACAAAAAGTTGTAGGAGTGAAGACGTTTCGCTGCTCATCCAAGCCACTTCTTCACTTCTGGTCAGATTATTGCTGGTGGACACTGCCTTATATCTGTCTGAAGGGAGACGCTGGCTACACTACCATTCCTGTCTTTCCTAACAAAAATTGCTTCTTTAACTCCCCTCTCAAACCATTTCTTTTCTTTGGCTAAGATCTGTACCTCACAGGTGTTTTTAGCTTCAGTGTAGTTAGCTCCTCCCTTCAGACAGATACAAGGCAGTGTCCAGCAGTGATCTGACCAGAACTGAAGAATGATGGATGGATGATGGATGAGCAGTGAAACATCTTCACTCTGAAACTTTCTGTCCACTTGACAGATTTTATATTTTTTCTTTTACTATGGTCTTCCATCAATTCATTTTAATAGATTCTTTTTTCAGACCAAGGTTTAGTTTGAGTTCATCCCTGACAGTCTGGGCTGCTCACTAGCGCCTCAGAGTGGTCACATGATGGTGCTGTGACGTGTCCGGTCAGCTGATTTAAACAGCGCCATCTGCAGTCCGACTTCTTCAGGACAGTCTCTGAGGTGTGTGAGAGTAAAAAAGCCAGATTATGGACTGGGTCGGATCAAACATTAGCTGATTTAAACAGCGCCATCTGCAGTCCGACTTCTTCAGGACAGTCTCTGAGGTGTGTGAGAGTAAAAAAGCCAGATTATGGACAGGGTCGGATCAAACGTCATAGGAACAGAGGACAACAAACATCAAGACCAAGGAGGAAATTGAAATATGGAAACGTGCCCACAAGACTTTAAACCGGGACAAGGGGCCTTTTTACTCTCACACACCTGGGATACTGTCCTGAAGAAGTAGAACTGCAGATGGCGCTGTCGTCCTGCCTCCACCTGTAGGAAGACGGCGCCAAAACCTGTTTAAGTCAGCTGACCGGACACGTCACAGCAACATCACGTGACCACTCTGAGGAAGAGCCTAGTGAGCAGCCCAAACTGTCAGGGATGAAAACAAACTAAACCTTGGTCTGGAAAAAGAATCTATTAAGAAAACCCTCACCAAGTCTTGCAAGAAAATAAATACATTGGACGAACTCAAACAATAAGATGTACATTCAAAAAGCCATGGATGTTTTGAGAAGAGTTCAGCACATGTACAACAATGCCTATACAGTTACATAACATCAACAACACGATGTATAAATGTATATAGAGCTCTATATTCAAGGGACTCAAAGCGCTTTACATCAAGGAACCACTCGCCCATTCAAACACACCTGTGAACGTAGACACTGGGACTGTCTTGCCCAAGGCCACAACAACAGTATTCAACTGTAGCAGCTGGCACCGAACTGCCAACTTGTGGGTCAATGGATCTGGCTTTACTAATGTTGCTTATAAGAGCAGTGATTAGAAACTTGAGGGCTGAAATCATCCAAATGATTCTATGCACAGCTGAGCAGAACCGTCTGGAGCCTGGATTTAAACATTGTCAAAGTAGAGGCCTGTTTCACATCTTCAGGAAGAATGTTCCAGGTTTGAGCTGCAGAAAACTGAAACGCTGATACCCCATGTTTAGTCTTGGTTTAGTCCTGGTTCAGTCCTGGTGTAGTCCTGGTGTAGTCCTGGTTTAGTCCTGACTCTGGGCTCCAGCAGGAGGCCGGTCCCTGAAGTCCTCAGAGTGTGACATGGTTCATGTGGCTCTAACATGTGGGAGATGTTCTTTGGTGCTGATCCATGGAGAGACAAGTCTATTCTCTGAGCCACAGGAGCCAGAGCAGAGACCTGAGCACAGGACCTATGCGTGAAGTACTTCCTGGTTCTAGTCAGGACCCGAGCAGCAGCGTTCTGGATGTACTGCAGCTGTCTTAACCCAATCTCATGTCTCATCTCCTTTTGTGGGAGTTCTGTCTCGTCCCATCTCTAATTATTCTGACGACTTACTTGAGTTATTTGAATCTCCATTGGTTTAACTTATTCACA
>JACM01020138.1:0-16074 GCA_000787095.1 Periophthalmodon schlosseri | reverse complement strand
CCCCAGATCCCCCTGCCCCTGCCCCTTACGGCTCCTCCCGCGGGTGGTGTGTCCACGGGAAGACAGCCTCACGTCGCTCCTTTGGGCTGAGCCCGGCCGGGCCCCGTGGGGAAAGGCCCGGCCACCAGGCGCTCGCTCTCGAGCACCCACCCCAGGCCTGGCTCCGGGGTGGGGCCCCGGTAACGCTGGTCTGGGCGACATAGCAGTCCTTGGTGTTTTTTCCATCATAAAGGGCCCATTTATTCCAAACAAGCAAATACTTTTTGGGTTACCAAATAAATATATCTAAGACACAAATTCTATCATTCAATTATTCAACTTCCCAAACGTTTAAAGACCAATATAAATTCAAATGAAATTCAGAAACTCTTAAATGACATGCCTGAGACTAACTACAGCAAAATAGAAATAGACATTAAAAATACTTAGATTGATGGTCTACTCTGCCTTCAAATTTTTACTCTAGAATACAAATTATAAAAATTAATATCTTCCCTACATCGTTACACTTGTTTCAATCTCTCCCACTTCCTTTACCTCAAAACACACTGAAAACATCAGATAAAATGATTTCAAGGTTTGTATGGAATGTGAAAAAGCAGAGAATAAAGTTCACAACTTTGCAGCTCTGCAAAATCTAAGAGAGTACTTTTTCACAGCCCAACTCAGACCCTTAGCTTGCTGGTTCAGATCAGATTATAAAGGAGGGTGGAAAGACACTGAAAAAGAAGTTGAGGGTTATAAAATACAAGTATTTATATCTGATAAACAACTATTATCATACCTTAAGGGAAAGATGAATCAAATTATGAAGTTTACACTAGAAATGTGGCACACAGTGGCAGAAAAAAATGCCCGGGATCCAGAATACACACTTTTTCAATACTTTACAAAGATGTGAGTCTGGTCACCAGTGAATCTCCCTGTTTTCAAATGGGTGTGATTGACTGGTGGATTAGCCAATCGGGGACATGCATGGTCCACCCATATCGGAAAAAAAAAGGAAAAAAATATCACGGGGCTGAAAAACATTGCAGATTTCTGTAGCATCCATGAACAAAGCACCAAACTCTGCTAATCTGAGGTGAGATAAACTTGATTTTATTTGTAAATCATAGGTGACCAGTGAGCTCCTTCATTTCACATATGTCACTGAAAAAAAAAAAAAAAAACAAATCTGATTGCACAATTATGGTTTACTGGGCTTCAGACGCAACGGAGGACGTGGGGACCAGACTGATATCACTCTGTATACAAATTACACCAAGGTATCATTCTGGATTTGCAAGAAGAAAAAATATAATATATAACTGAGAGGACAATCCTTTTTACTGAAATGGTTTAGGTATGACCAAACATATTAAACAATAAAGGGGATAAATGCCGTTTGTACTGTTTTGAAAAATAGAAAGCTAATGAGTTTTCAACAACTAAAGGAAAAAAACGATTTTGAAAATAAATACTTTTTTAGATATTTGCAAGTAAGGGATTAAGACTTGACTTATGTGATGAGTCACTAGGTGTCATTGGGATAGTGAAAGATCCATATGAACAAAAAATATAAAAGCAGCTTTCTTACAACTCTCTGGGGGAATGTGGGAAAGAAACAACTCTTTACCTAAAAAGGAAATGGGAAACAGAGTTGGCAGTAAATAAAACAGATGATGAATGGTTTTGGATGTGAAATACACCAAAGTACAACAAATTCATTGCTGTGGAGGGAATATTGCTGAAGGAATTTGGCATGCTTTTTCATTACACCTAAACTCAAGAGTAGACCTTCACCCCGCAGGAGTGGTTGAGAGGTTGTGTGGAGAAATGGATGGTGATCACACACATGTGTTTTGGAGTTGCCTTAACTAGTATTCTTGGCTATGAAATTCCAAACACTTGTCTGATGATGTATCTGGGAAATATATCAGATAAACATCTGATATATTTCCCAGATACATCATTTAAAATGGCATGTACCTGACAAAAATGATTCTAGCTGCGTCTAAGAAGGGAATTACAAAGAGTTGGATGCAACCAGATCCACCCGCACAACAAAACTGGATCAGGATTGTGGATGATTTCAGTGATGGAATGAATGACAAATAATCTTAAACTGAAAGGGTACACATATGATGAGTGGAGAGTGGAATGCATTCTTAAAGGTCCTATATTACGCAAATTTGACTCTTGTGAGCTTTAAGCCATGTTATAATGTAGTTACCTCCTCAAAAACATACTTAGAGTTGTGTTTTGTTTTATTCATACATGTTTGATGACCCTGGTTTATTATTGTGCCTACATCTCCAAAGCTCAAAATTCTGTATTCCTTCTGATGTCTTGTAGCTGTAGTTACCTTTTACCTTTTGTTCAGTAGAGATTGGGAATTCCATGGCTGAAATCATCCAAATGATGATACATGACATCACAAAGAGGAAGAGAGCGTTTTCAGTTTGAGAGTAAAACTCAGCCTAAATATGCAGGATGTATTTGTAAGTTTTGTATGTTAAATATTTGTGAATGAAACAAAACATAACTCCGGGTAGGTTTTTGATGAGGAAACAACATTATAACATAGATCAGAAAATAGTGTAATATGGGATGACACCAGTAAAATAACATAATACATTAAAGTATCATTACCAAATGCATGTATAAAAATCACAGAAGTGTCACTTTTGTAAGTTGTACTTAGAGTGATTCATTCATGCTTGAGTAATCTTTATTCTTCTATATTCAAGATGTCATTGCTCCGATCTACCCCTTTTTTCACTGCCACCAGTACATGCACACTGCTCTGTACACACTTCATTCTCTAATGTTATTTTAGTTATTTGTGATACATGTAGGATTCCACAACATTGTGCAGTCACTTTGGGACAAATGACATAGCTGAGTGATCTGCAGCTATTCATAGGAGGGGCCGAAAGCATACTGCACTTTGTAGTTGTGATGTTTATGCAACGTACAGCAAAGGAAAAGGCGGGAATCAGTTCCCACTGGGTTCTGCAATTTTCTAACCTGGAAGTCAGCTGACTGATTTTCTTTTATTAAACACCTTCACTACACCACACGTTTTCTTCTTCCCACTCTTTTTCAAGCTTAAATAAGAAAAATATGTGAAATGCGCATTAAGTGTACTGAATACCAGTGTTCATTAATATGCTTGAAATAAATAAATAAATAACAAAAAAAAAAAAAAAAAGAAAAAAAAAAAGAAAATGAATGAACCAAAACACAACCCCAGGAATAGTGTGATAACAGGTATCCACACTTCAAACTCTACCTCTGCACCCAGGTGTTTGTAATCAGAATCACCTGGCTGTAATCAGGGTAGCCTTGTGTGATGTCACTAACTACTTGAAATTGCAGAGGCCACAGAAGGCAGTATAAACTTAGATTTAGGCATTTTTCACCAGAAAGCTGCAAATTTACCTAGTTTGCACTAAAGCCACAAATGACTAGGAATAGTATAATGCTATTAAAACACCATATACACAGTTTAGTGAAAAAAGTGAATACACTGTTTAGTCCCGCAGTTTGTCAAAACAGAAGGCCAAACTCAGATCTTTTTACGTTATATAGATGTTGTGATAACTGTGGACATGTATCATTTATATACAAACCTTCCCTCTGAGTCTGCTCCATCAGTCTGTCTGCTTCTTCGGCATAAACATGTCAGCACTAAACCCCCCTCCCCCTTCTCCTTTTATCACTGCTGTGTGCTGTGGATCCTACACTCACATTCATCTACACGCCTTCATTTGTTTTCATTTTGTTTCCTCTGCACAGTCTGACTTTACCGAGCGTGGCACAGAGGTTAGATCAGTGCACCACTGCAAATTTGTCCTACTTAACGAGAGGCCAGGGAGCAGGGGCCAGAAATACTTTAGCTTCTGTTTGGGCACTTTAAAGGTCCTATATTATGCAAAATTGACTACTGTGTAAGCCATGTTATAATGTTGTTGTTTAACGTCATTAAAAACATATCCAGAGTTGTTTCAGTCACACATGTTTGACTAATCCTGTTATTCTTGTCTACATCTCCAAGGCTGTTCCATCTTGTGATGTCATGAAGCGGTAGTTTTCAAATTAACAGCTACTTTTTACCTTTAGTTCAGTGGAGAATAGGCAATTCCAGGGCTGAAATTAAACACATGATTTTAGTGAAGGTGCATCGAGTTTAAAAACACAGTGGAGCACTTCCGTAATTACCACATGACACCACAAGGAGGAACAGAGTGTTTTCTGTTTGAGAGAGGAACACAGCCTAACTATGCAGGGTTGTGTGTTAAACATGTGTGAATGAAACAAAACATGACTCCAGGTATGTTTGTGATGAGGAAAAAAAAACATTATCACCTATATATATAAAAAAACAGCATAATATGGGCCCTTTAAAGGCGGATAAACAAAGAAGGTGTTGGTTACCTGGTTATGGGAGCTGCTGTCTTATGTGTCATGACACCCCAAATCCTACAGAGGGCGCACCGTGCACGGTCCGATTGGTTTGGCTTTGACTGAGACACACTTTCTCTGTTAGCTAGCCATTTGTTGCATACTTTTGTGTTATGTGCAATAGTTAGTATGTTCATTAGACTGTAATAATGCTATAGACATGTTTTAACATCAAGTTAAAGGCTGATGAAAAAAAAAGAGACAACTGCTGAAGTCTTCAGCTTATCCACAGCGCTGGAAAACCATAAGATTTCCCTGAGTTTCTCTATTAATGAAGATTAGACAGCACGTATGTGTCTCTGGGCACATTATTAGTTGGCCAATATCTGTTTTTAGGTCAAACTTCAAGCATTGTGCTAGTGCTGCGCAGCAATGTTTGTTTGTCTGTGCTCGTCTAGAGGATTTTGGGCCAACAACAACCAACATGACTGGATTATTTTGGCTTTGGTCATCACCATAGGGGTGACAGTAGCTCAGTTGGTAGAACGTTTGCTCACTGATCCGAAGGTTGGCTCTTGACATAAACATCATTGGTTAAATGGTCATGCACTGACCCACATGTTGGTAGTGGGAATCCAGCTCCCACAGATGAATGCTGTTGTTGAGTCCTTGAGCAAGACATTTAACCCACTTCACCCCCAGTGTCTGTGTACACTGGTGTATGAATGGGTGTGTGAATGGGTGAGTGGTTCCTTGATGTAAAGAGCTGCCTTAAAGGTGGAAAAGCGCTACATAAAATTGAAATCATTTACGTCTGTCCACTCTGGTCCAGGTCCAGGTGCAGGTATATAGTCCAATGGTCATGTAGGTTTTATATTTGCTTCTTGAGTTTATGCCTTTCCACCTGCCAAAATATACTTTAACTGTTATGCGCATAAATCAAAATCCATCTGAAGTGAGCAAATAAACTTTTATGTGAATTAAGGGTTCAAGTGCAATGTTTGGTGCTTCCACCTACA
The DNA here is from genome assembly GCA_000787095.1 of Periophthalmodon schlosseri. NCBI lineage: Eukaryota > Metazoa > Chordata > Actinopteri > Gobiiformes > Gobiidae > Periophthalmodon > Periophthalmodon schlosseri. Next base: position 10,666 of record JACM01020138.1, on the reverse strand, counting down.
GTTACTTATGTAAATCTTCAAAATGCACATTAAAATGTTTGTTGGTTAAATTCTTTGGCGTCTCTATGGAGTTGATATGTTTTCCCTCACTGTTGATATTGTGGCAAGGCAAGTGGTATGTCTAATTTAGAACAATCAATCAAATAAAAAAAAAAAAAAAAAAAAGAAAAATTCCCACAATGCCACCTGGGATAGGCCCAGGACCATAATTAAGGCACACAGTTCCATATATTGGAGACAGAGGTAAAAGTGATTTCATTAAAAAAGGGGTATTTTACTTGTATGGAGTATTAACATATTTAGATCACCATGCTACCTTTTATTGTTTTTCAAAAAACAATGTATTAACATGCTCTGAGTTCCCTTTGCACCCCAGGTCAAGTCACACCCCCTTCACAATGATATCATAACACAATCAGCATGATTGCCACTAATGAAACTACTGCACATCGCGTCAGTTTTGTCAAGTTGCTGTATACAATTTTATATCATGTTTTTGTATATTTATGGAGAATTGTTGTGTGGTAGCATGGGTGACGTAGGCTTGTGGACTGAGCTTTGGACAGGATCGTACTGCTAATTGTAAGGAGAGTTAGAATAGCGAGAGATCGCTAAAATACTCAAACATGCATGGATGACATCTAAAACCTCTTCAGGAATGTTTTTTGATGAGGGAACAACATTATAACATTTTGCATAATGCCCTGTCTTTAAGTCAAGTTACTTATTTGATGTTTGACATATTGTGTCACTGGATCTGGCAACATTTAAATCAAGTTCGACTCATACTGTTCAGTGTCCATTAAAGAAGCATTCACATCAAGCTGGATGCACAAAATATAAGGCAAGGCAAAACAGCAGGATGCAGAGAAAGAGAGACACAGCTTGGTGAGCAAAGATTGTTTGGCTGGATTTTTGGTTTTGTTTATTTTACTGGTACAGCTCTCTGTTTTATGTGATTGGACTCTTTTCATTAACACTTGTTCTATGTCAGGGAACATACCTACTACTTTATACATTTTATATACATACAGAAGACATCAAATATATGAGGCAAGATATGGAATTATGTAGTATAGAAAAAAGTTAAATTACTCAACTGAATGTTTTTTTTAATATATAATATATATGAAGACAGTGCTTGCAAACCCTTTGCCTTCTCTCAATGAGCTTCATGATGAAGTCTCCTGAAATGGTTTCACTTCACAGCTGTACCTTCTCAGGGTCAAGAAATGCCAAAAGTACAAAGCAGTGATCAAAGCAAATGGCTATTTTTTTTTAAATCTAAAATTGAAAGCAACTTTTGAGTTTAATTTTTGTTAAACACATTCCATATGTTTCCATTCATAGTTTTGACGGCTTCAGTGAGAATCTACCATGTAAATAATCATGGAAATAAAGAGGAAACATCAATGAAAAAGCGTGCAGTGTATATGGCATATCAGAATAACAGTTGGAATGGTCACAACTAGCAAACACTGGAGGCTTTTTAGGCAATATAAGGTTCAGTCTTCAAATGTAATAAAAAGTAAAAAGTTTGAGCACACTTCCCATTAGCATATTGACCTGCTACACTCTCATTGGTAAAATGTAAAACAGGTCATTAAAATTACTCAGAGTGAGGAAACAATGTCTTAAGCACACTGCAGTTAGAATCCAAATTATTTTACCTTAAGTGAACCTGAAGCTTTCATTCAGTCTCTCAGGATGGAATAATATTAATATATAGAATGACTGGTCTAAAATGCAGCTACAAAGCCCAGAGAATACAAAAATATATTATAGACATACAGGTTTGGACAGTTACACCATTAAGAGAACTTTTCAGGTTCATTAAAGCATACCTATTATGCAAAATGGACATTTCAGAGCTTTTAACCATGTTATAGTTGTTTCCTTCTCATTTACCCTCTCATTGTTGTATTTAGAGTGATTCATGCATGTTTAAGTAATCTTTATACTTCTGTATTCAAGACATCCTTGCTCCAATCTACCGCCATCAGCATGCGCCCACTGCTGTGTACTTACTTCCTTTTCCAATTTTATTTTCTTAATCAGTGATACGTAGGCCTGTCATGATACTTACTATATTAACTTATCGTTCAATATATGAAAGCTGGAACAATATATTTTGGGGCTCAGTATTTATCGTGGGTATATATTTTTGCAATACTGGGAAGATTTTTAGTATTTTGTTGTAATACAATAAGATTTGAGCTGTAGATGGTTGAATAAGTCACTTCTATGGGTAACTGTTGCTTAATTTTGCCATTTATTTGTTGTAGCTCAGGCCTTTTAATGACACTATCTATTCAAAAATGGTTCACTGGGATTATCCTGTTTTATTGCTTGTGTCTCAGTGGCATAAAGTAGTTTAAGTAGTCAATATTATTGTTTATTGCAATATTATAGCAATGTATCGTGTTTCAAGATGTGATATTGTGACAGGTATAGTAATTGACAGATTTATAAATACAGGTTAATGAAATTATAATCAGTTTAGAGGTGGGCTTTCACAGACATATTGTTTGTACGGAGAGATAAAAGTCTTGTATTCTTCCACCGCGCCTCGAGCCAAAAGTAAACATCATTGTCCAATCAGATTTGTTTATTTCAGTCACGTGTGCAGAAATCTGACAATATTTACAATTTACTTTTTTTCCTCATAAGCAGCCATATTTGTTTTGATACGGATAGACCATGCGTGTCCCTGATTGGCTAATCCACCTGTCAGTCACGCCCATCTGAACTCGGGCAAATTCACCAGTGATTAGACTCATATCTTTGTAAAGTATTTGAGAAGGGTTTATTCTGGATAATGGACAAGAAATAAACTGGTAAAAACACAAAGTATTAATATATTAGCTACAAAAAGCATATATAGCTACTTTAGCAGAGTCTCCTACAAAAACTGCTTGTAACAGGCTGCTGTAACATATCAGTATGAACTGATACTAGAGGATACAAAGTGTATAAGTTAGACATAAGACATAGACAAGAATCACAGCTGAATCATGATAGAGAAGACATATAATGCTTATTGTGTGTACTTACTTTGAAACTATAATATATATTACGGACATCATCGTTTTATATTTTGTTCATTCTAAACATCAATATTGGTCAAAAATGACTTAAAGAGGGGCTGTTTTGCAAAATTGACCTTCTACCATGTTATAAGGTTGTTCTCTCATCAAAAACATGCCTGAAGAGGTTTTAGACGTCATCCATGCATGCTTGAGTAATCTAGTGATCTCTCCTGGGCCCTATTCGAACACTCCTTACAGTTAGCAGTATGAGCCTATCCAGAACTCAGCCCACAAGCCTACATTATCCATGCTCCACTGCAATTTCCCATAAATATGTAAATGTATGATACAAAACTGTTTACAATAACTTGACAAACCTGATGCAATGTGCAGTAGTTTAATTAGTGGGATGCACGCTGATTGCAATGTGATAGCGCTAGGGAGGAGGAACTGAGAGCAGACATTTTAATACATTCTTTTTGACAAATGGCATTTTCAAAACAATAAAAGGTAACATGGTGATCTAAATATGTTATGTGTTACCCGATAATACCCCATCGAAGTGTAAAACCCCTCTTTAATAATAGAAACAGGTGCACTGACTTCCTGTTCAAAACTGCAGAACGGATCAGCCCCTACGCTTCACTGTAAGGTTGTCAATTATTGTGTGACATTTTAACCCTACATGTATGACCCAGAGTCTGAGTTTTTGGAATAATCGGAAGTAATTGCAGAGAAGTGGGTGGAGATAGGTGCCATTTTCTGAGCACTCAAGCCTCAAATGCAGGACAATACAGGATTACTCAAACATGCATGAATCAGTTAAAATATAACTGTATAAACCAATGCCATTACAAGATGGTTAAAGGCCCGCACAAGTAGATTTTACATAATAAGTCCCCTTTACAACAGGGTTGTCAAAAGTATTGAAAATCAGATACTAATCAGATACTACTCATTTGAGCAGGTATCAATACTAAAAAAGTCCCATTCATAGAACAGAAATTAACCTTTCCTAAATAGCTTTAAAATGACCTTGAGCTGTATCAGAACCAGAAGAAGTATGAGATTAGTATATGCCTATGGACCACTATGGAACATGGATATAAGGCCACATTGTAATATAAAAGAAAGTACTACCATTTAATATTGAAAATCACATTAAGAAGGGGTGTTTTTTTATCATCATGGTATCAAAGAGAAGGAGATGGAGACAGATGAAGAAGAGGATGAGGAAGTTAGAGGAAGAAGAGGAGAAGGAAGAAGAGGAAGAAGAGGAGGAGGAGAAACACATCTACATTACCAGGACTTTAATATCCTTACCTTTGTGATAGGAGCAAATCAAGACTAAGATGAGGCAGAGGATCACATCATAACTGTCACATTCACCTGTCACCTGCCAACCCTGCCCTGGCTCTATGCACCTGTCATTTCTACTGTGATAATAAACTCATCTATGAGTCTATGTTGCTCTTCGGTTATTTTCTATTTATATTCTGAGCCCAGCTGTGTGTCTGTTTGGGTTGGTGATATGAGTTACCGCTGTCCATGGTGCTGAAAACCCCATATAACAAGACAAGGCCACACCTTTGACAGCAGGTTTTGATAATTTAATAATTTTTATTGTTATTAATAGCCATTGCCGTTGTATAACCTTGAGTCAGAATTTTCCTAAAAGCTGCAAAAAGTAGTCTGTGGGCGAGGACATGGAGTGGATGCAAATAGAAATTTTCTGAGCACTCAAGTCAAAAATGAAGATAATACAGACAAACATACACTACTAGTCAAAAGTTTGGACACACTGCTTCATTTCTATGATTATTTACATTGTAGATTCTCACTGAAGGCATCAAAACTATGAATATGGAATGTAGCAAACAAAAATAAACTCAAAATAACTCAAAACTTGTCTAGAAACTAAAAATAGCCACCCTTTGCTTTGAGCCCTGGTTTGCACTTTTGGCATTTCTTGACCCTGACAAGACATAGCTGTGAAGTGAAAACCATTTCAGGAGACTTCATCAAGAAGCTCACTGAGAGAAGTCAAAGGGTTTGTTGATAAAGCAAAAGGTGGCTACTTTAAGGATTTGATATAAAATATGTTAAAAAAAAAAAGTTTTTTCTTTTTCTTTAATACATATTTCTATATACCTTGCTTCATATATTTGATGTTTTCAGTGTGTATCTAAAATGTAGAAAGTAATAAAGATAAAGGAAAAACAAACAAACAAACAAACAAACAAACAGACAGACAAACAAACAAAAAACATTGAATGAAAGGGTATGTCAAACTTTTGACTGGTAGTGTATATGGATCATTCCAAATGCAACTTACAAAGCCAGTTTAGTCATGGGGTTGGCTTTATTTCTTGTTTAGCGTTATTTAGTCATAGCTTGATGCCACCTGCTCATCTCCATAGACATGTGATAGCTTTTCCCGTCACAATATTGCGTTTTAATCGCATCTACTGTATTTCCATGGAGGCAATGTGATGTCACCAGGCCAAGTTACAGGTCAGATCTGTAGAGAGGTGTTTTTACCCACAGTACATGGTTTTTCAACGCATATGCAGCAACAAAAACATATAAAAAGAATAAATGCAAGTTAGATCGGATTACATTGTTTAAAGGTACAGTATGTAATTTTGTGGAATTTTGCATCCCCTGCATAGTCTTAGCAAGGACACCTCCAGTTCATTGCTGACATTTTTCTGTGATTAACTTTGGCGTCATCCAGCTATTACAGAGTTTCTTCTTCTTTAACATTATCAGTTTCCTTGGTCAACTCGTTTCACAGAAGCAGTATACTATGCACTTCTCATTTTATCTCAGCCAGCTTGTCTCCATGCTGTTCTTCTTAGTTTCTATTTAAACCTCCTTGTGTGGAAGCATAGTTAGGCTTGAATAGCCAGTACTAACTTGCAGAGTTGAGCATTCAAGTCACGGGTCCCGGACTGATGGTAAATAAACTTCTCAGACATCCAGAGTCTATTGCCTTTCTTTACAACTCCAGGACTCATTAGGACAACACTTATTTTCCCTAACAGCATGTCACCTGCTTGATTCTATAGAAACAGAAATTTAAAATCATACATTCGAATATTGCCCATTGAAATAGATAGGTTTTATGCCATACTGTGGAATATTATAGCCAAAGGAATAACATTTCCATGGAGACAAGCAGGAGGAGCAAATCCAGCAGGCCAGCTAAGAAGTAAGAACTCACATTCTCTATGTTTTAAAGTGCAATATATACAACCAAATTGAAAAAAAAAACAAAAAAAAACAAAAAAAAAACCCTTTTATTTTAGTCTATTTTTTGGCAAAAAAAGTTACATACTCTGGCTTTAAAGTGAAACTAAACACAACATTTTTGCTACTAAACTGTGTCTAAGGTTTTTTAATAGCCTTATCTACTGTTAGTGTTATTTTTTGGCAACTTTAGTGCAAACTAGATACATTTGCAGCTTTCTGGTTAAAAATGTCAATATCTTGTTTGTGCTGCCTTCATTGGCCTCTGCAATTTCAAGTAGTTGGTGACATCACAAAAGACCACCCTGATTATAGCCAGGTGTTTTTTGATTACGTTTTTTTTATTTTTGATTACGAACAACTGGCTGCAGGTGTGCACTCACTCACTGTTCCTTATACCTCCTAGTTTAGCAGCTCTATTTGAAATATGGTTGTGGGCAGAGTTTTAGTGTGTTTACTCCCAGTTAGAGAAACATTCCAGGCAGAGTAATAACATCCCTATGAGACAGATCAGGTGGTAGACCCTCCACCAGAAAAGTTCCATAGTGCACCTTTAAGTAAGTAAGTACACTGTAGCATTCTTTGCCACACATTGGAGAAAGTGAAGTTTAAGTGTAAAGCGTGTGCATGACTCCAACTCCTCCCTGAAAACTTGCCTTGCTCTCTTCTCTGTCACTCCTCTCTCTCCTCCCTCGCTCCTCTCTTTCTCTTGCTGCTCTCTTGCTCCTCTCTCTTCTTTTGCTCCTCTCTCTCTCTCTCTCTCTCTCTCTCTCTCTCATCACTCGATCCTCTCTCTCCTCTCTCATTCCTCTCTCTCACTCCTCTCTCGCTCACCTCTATCCTCTCTTGCTTTTCTTTCACTCTTCTCTCGCTCCTCTCTTCCTCCTCTTGCCACAGAGAGCAGAGGCAGCCCTGGAGATTTGGGCTAGAATTTGCTGCACGCATCGTTTACTTCTTTAATTTAAGGATCCTAACAGGGAAGAGTGTTCGCCTGAGCAGCCCCATCCCTCATTATAAAAGCCAGGCTGGTCTCAGTCCATAGGCTCAGCCCTATTACTCCCACTGTTCCACACGCACACTTATAATGAAGCTCGGGAAGTTCTGGGCAGGAAGGGGAAAGGGGGGGAGTGGAGGGGAGAAGGGGGGCGGGGGGGAAACATAGGTTCCCAAAAAAATGAATAAAAATCCATTAATAGCCTATTTGACCCTTACTAATTTGTAATGCATCCAAACAGGAGAAAGTTCAAAAACCAAGGACCAATGTTGTAACACCTAGGTTACCGTCAGCTATATGTTCATAAAAATACAATAATTACAGAAGAGAGAAAAGGGTATTCAAAGTGCTTTACAGAATAAAAAAGACATTAAAACCACATTGCAACAAATTAAAACATAAATAATTAACATAAAATTAACATTAAAAGAGTACAGAATAAAAAAACATTTCAGTCATATGCACAGCTAAACAGAACTGTTTTGAGCCTAGATTTAAACATTGTCAGAGTAGAGGCCTGTCTCACATCTTCAGGAAGACTGTTCCAGGTTTTAGCTGCATAAAACTGAAATGCCATGTTTAGTCCTGATTGTGGGCACCAGCAGGAGGCCAGTCCCTGAGGACCTCAGAGTGCATTTGTTTGGTTTATATGGCACAAACATGTGGGAGATGTATTTTGGTGCTAGGCCATGGAGAGACTTGTACACAAGCAGAGCTGCTTTAAACTCTATTCTCTGAGCCACAGGAAGCCAGTGCAGAGACCTGAGCATAGGACTTATGTGCTCATACTTCCTGGTTCTAGTCAGGACATGTGTTAAAGTAATTATATATATTTTAGCATTTATATCCATTTATGCTTGTTGTTGTAAAATGCTTTTAATCATGTGTTTTGAGTCAAGGGGGCCGGTTATATCCATTTATGCTTGTTGTTGTAAAATGCTTTTAATCATGTGTTTCGAGTCACAGGGGGCCGGGGACATAGATTACAGAGCTACAAGGCTGCCACTACAAAGATAACGACGCGGACGTGAAAGAATGTGTTTTGTCTTTGTCTCACAGTTTAGCCAGCTCAGCTTATTGCTTTGTATGTACATATAGTTAATACAGTCAGTAATATTCCACTGTTGCCATATGTCTCCCCCTCCCTTTAAGCAACAGTGCTGTATTGTAACTAGGGGCCTGAACAACTAATAAAAGCGAGCTGAAGTGGCAGAGAACTCAGAGCGCACAGAGTGGACTGTACTCGGTGACGTACTGGGGCTTCCTCTCTTTCCGTTCTCCTCGCGAGTAAAATGTACTGATCTCTCTTGTCTTCTTTTCCTTATTATAGTAGCTGTTGGGTCCACCAGCACCCATCAACATGTCTATTGGAGAGATCAATGAGCAGTTTTTTTACAGTAGTTTAAAGAATAATAGATTGTGTATCCATTGCATAAAGGTTGGTGGCAGAAGGTCTTTCCACTTAAAGAGAATTTGGCGACATGCTAAAAGTGTGGCAAAAGCAATAGAGTCTAATTCTGTTTTGCCTAATGTCAAAACAGGGGAGGTTCCAAAATGGCCAGGTGGAGGCAGGTTGAACTGATTTATCTAAAGCTGATAAGTGTGAAGATGTTGTTCCAAAAAGGTTAAATTTTCGAACAGGACAAAACATGTGGACATGACAATGTCACAATTTGGATTTACATCGAGAAATACCTTAGCCATCTTCTGAGGAGTCCAAAAGCAGGGGTGTACAATTTTATATTGCATAAAAGATTATTTTACACAGAGCAGGTATGAAATCTATTTAAGATGGAAAGCCAGAGATGGTAAATGGTCACATTTTTATATAGCACTTTCCACCTTCAAGGCACTCAAAGTGCTTTACATCAAGGAACCACTCACCCAGTCACACACACATTCATACACCAGTGTATGCGGACACTGAGGGCGAGGACACAACAACAGTAATTATCTGTAGGAGCTGGAATCACACCGCCAACCTGTGGGTCAATGGATCGGACAGCTCAAATGGAGATGTTTTTTTTTTTAGGTCGAGAGGGGGATTCGAACCGCCATCCTTCGGACCAGTGGACAAACACTCTACCGACTAAGTATGTAGTATTTATTTTTCCATTCACCCTTTAGAATTTGAATGTCTTTATCATTCCACTCAGAGAAAGCTTTATCTAACAAAGACGGTTTGAACAGATGATTTGATGGCGGCTTTTAAAGATATGGATGATCAGTTAAAATGATGTTTAAATTGGTTCCTGTCTTTTAGTGTACATTTTACAATAATATTCTTGGAGTATTCAGTTGGAGAGGGTGCATGGGAGAAGACTAAAGATGACAGGGATGAGGGGCAACAGAATGATGCTTCAAGCTGTAACCATGAGGGTGCATCAGCTCCTGGATGTTCATACAGTCAGTGGACAATTGGTCGATGTTTGTGGCCCAATAACAATGTAAGAAATTTGGAGTACATATGTTTTGATATTTAGCGCACCTGCCACTCCACAGATCTGACCTACAGCCTGGCCTGGTCGCATCATCTGCTGGTGTTAAATGCCATGTTGGTGAATTTTCCAGCAAAAAACAAAAAACAAAAAAAAAACATCTCACAACCATTACACCAGTAAAAAATCAAAACACAAATATGTAGGTACATAATACAATGCAAAAGTTTTACAAGGACATAAAGTTAAAGAGGGGGTCATTAACTGCGTATTTAGATCATCTTGTTAACTTTTATTGTTTTGAAAATGCTACATTTGCAAGTTTCATTTTCATTTATGATGCTCTGAGTCCCCCCTCCCTTTGCTCCCCACATTAAGTCACTCCCCCTTCAGAGTGCTATCACAACACAATCAGCGTGCACTACTGCACATCGCATCAGGTTTGTCAAGTTGGTGTGTACAGTTTTGTATCATGTTTTTGTATATTTGTGGAAAATTGTTGTGTGGGACCATGGATGACATTGGCTTGTGAGGTGAGCTTTGGATAGAATTGTACTGCTAACTGTAAGGAGGGTTTGAATAGGGCCCGGGAAAGATTGCTAAAATACTGAAACAAGCATGGATAACATATGATGAGGGAACAACGTTATGACATGGCAGAAAGCTGTCAGGCACAATGGACAGTGAAAAGACAGTGAGTTTATCCAACATCATTTAATTTCACATAGGACTGGTCTTTATAGTCATGTGACCAAGGGTTTTTTAAACCCACCAGCTAGTGATCACTAGTCATTGCCCTGATAAAGACACATCAATTCAATTCAACTGTGTTTATATCGCAAATTTAAAAACTTCAGCTGTACAAAGTGCTTCACATAAAGTCGACAAAAAACAAATAGATAGATAGATAATTTGATACATAGGAAAGTGTCAAAATGCACTGGCTGTAAATG
>KN472331.1:24786-38622 GCA_000787095.1 Periophthalmodon schlosseri | reverse complement strand
TATTTTTAATTATATTTGGGAAAGACTATTGTTCTCCTTCAGTGTTTTACAAACTCAACTCCAGATCTTCAGTCAGGATCATAGTCAGAAGATGTATAACCCTATGAAGATTGCTGTTGTAAAAAAAAAAAAAAATCCATTGATTTTACAAAAAAAATAGCTCGACTCAAGAAAAAAAGTATTATAAGATTGACATGTTTTGAGAATAGAGAAATTAACTTGTTAATGTACTTCTTATTAAGTGGTGATAAGGTTAAAGTGTGTGTGAAATCACAGTGCAAGATATACATCTGCCGCTTCAAGAAATGAAGAAAAACATGAAGAAATCTTAAGTTTTCAAAGGTAGATTCTCAATTCAAGTAATTCTAAGTCAGCTTTTACAGTGTGTTAATGTGCAGACAGGAAGAGCCAGAGAAGCAGACTTGTTAAAGAGTGGTCAGTTTGTGTGTCCAGGAGACCAGCTGTTTGTCCAGATGTGAGCGCTGATGGAGCGTGAAGAACATCTGAGACGCCCAGTGTCTCATAACATACGGACAAGTTCTCACACAGATCAACAAGCTGGATTATACATGTGAGGAAGTTCATTTGAGATTCGATAAAGTTCATTTGAGATTTCATAAAGGAAAAAGCTCTTTTAACAGTGTTCCCAGGTCATGATGACATAACGGTGGCAGCTGCAGCTTCTGGGACTCAAATAATATGATGGAGAACTCTACAACAGTGACCTTTGCCAGTAAACAGTAGTCCAGTCTTTACTGTGTACAATAGTAAGTTGGACTCCCATGTGGCTTTATGGTTTGCATTCTTAAAGCAGACCGACTCAAGCTTAGTGTTTATACTGATAACAGACAATTATCATGTACGTGCATAAGTTATAATCAAAGACTGTATACAGAAGTGCACTGAGGGAGTATAACATCACCCATAGCATTTGGTAGCAACCAAATGAAGCTAATCGAGGCTAGCATTTATAGAGGCTAATTTGCAACCAAGTTCCATATTTGTAAAGCTGAGTGCGCAACCAAAGAGTCATTCACAAGAGAGGTTGTTGAAGGTAGTTGCCCATTCCCGCCCACATCGCTGGTTTGGAAGCTTTCTTAGCTTTCTTAGAAACAAGAAAGCCGTCAATCAATCCTGTTGCTAACGGTTGCTGGAGCCAACCTCAGGGAAAGAAGGCACCTGATTGGTCTGATATTACTTACCCTTTATACATTATTTATTTATTAATGGACAGAATAGCAAAATAAAAACACCAGGATCATCACCAGGACAGAGTGGGTTAACACGAACATTTTAAGATCAGAATGATGAGTCAGCAGCAGTTACAGAGAGAGGCGGGCAATGATTTTTCAATAGAAAGTGAGTCAAATTGGAGCTGAATCCCGCCAATGCTCACTTCCAATTTGGAACGCAGCAGCAAGCAGGCCAGCTCTGTCCATTAATATATATAGTCTATGGTTATAAGATGTTTTTTTATTTTTTGGCTTAACCCATTATGAATGCTGAGTTGCTACAGCTAATCATACGCATGTTGATTTGGCAAGTTTCTGTTAGTTTTCTCTGCAAAAATTGAGCAATTTGAGAAATACACTTCTGATTTTATTTTATAGGTGTTTTTATAGAATCAGCTGCATCTTTTTTATCTTGTCTCTTATTATTATAATCTCTATAGAACAAAAGCTGTTTGTTCAAAATTGTGAAAGAGGCCAGCAAGATCATTGAGTCAGAGCAGCTCAGCCTCACAAACATCTTACACAAACAGCTGCTGCAGAAAGCTCGGTCCATTGTGTCCAGCTCTGACGACTCTCTGCTGGAGGACTTTATGATGCTGCCCTCCAAGAAGAGGTTTAGTCTTCCCAGAGCCAAAACAAACAGATTTAAGCATTATTCCTTGTGCAATGAATGCTCTTAACAATGTGTGACTGAACGGTTTCTCTTTTTTTTATACTGCAGAATCTTTTAGGATGGCTTTTTTTAAAATGAGTTGTGTCCACTGTGCCTATTTATGTTATTGTTGTCTAAATTGTTTGTTGTTTGTATTGCCGCTGCACACCGAACTCTCTGTCAGGGGACAATAAAGGTTTGTTGATTAGATTTTTGAGTTGAGGTCGTTCCTGTCACAACCAGTCACATAGTCCAATATACTATGACTGGCTGTTCTACGGAGAGAGAATGTTCATCGGCAGGGTTTGAACTGGCGCCCCTCTTGTTGGTGGTCTTCATTAACAAAATTTGGCACATAGAGTATATTCAAACATAAGTTGGTTTTGCCTGCTCGATTGGTTTTACATGCTATTTCTACATCACACAGTCTAGACAGATGTTGTTGTAAACAGTGCAGAGGTCTTCGCGCCAAAAGGAAATACAGGCCTCTCAATGATCTCAAACAGATGTAAACAAAAGCCAGACTCCTCATTGAGCCGAGCGCTGTGGGGGAAATGTACAGGAATGCAACAAACTGAACATTTATGGTGTGATTGCGATGATGTAGGGTCTAAATGTATGCGGTTTACAGTCTTCTCTGTTTTTCTTTCACTCCACAAAAGATTATAGCCACACTTTACTTTATATGGCAATAGATATTTTCTGCCAACCTCATTAGATTCAAAGTAACACACTGTGGCACTCCTTTTAATAGCATGTAACCCAAGCATAATGGTGTACTGTCTAACAACCCATAATAACATATAAGCCAAATGTACCTCTACTAACAGCCTGCAATTACATGTAACCCAATGCCTCATATTGCAACAACCTGTGATATCAGGTTATGCTGTACTGTGTAACAGCCTGTAATAATGTGTACACCAAATGTAACGCTGCACTGTGTAACAAACTGTAATAACATGTAACCCAAATGTTCCGTTGTACTGTGTGGCAACCCATAATAACATTTAACCCAAACATAATGCTGCACTGTGAAACAACTTGTAATAACATGTAATCCAAATGTTCCGTTGTACTGCGTGACAACCCTTAATAACATGTACAACCTGTAATAAGATATAACCCAAACACAATGCTTCACTGTGTAAGAACATGTAACCATGCATAATAACATGTAACCCAAGTGTAACACCACACTGTATTACAACATGTAACCCAAAGGCAATGCTATAAAACAAAGTGTGTTACATTACTATTAATAGTAGATACATATATCAAGTATATAAACTAATATGTTCTTTCAATTTGGATAAACCTGAAAAAATATCAATTTTTGTAATCTTATAAAAAACAGCCTAAGCTAAAATATTCTAATTAACTCATAACTTCTGACTATAGAAGGAACTGAAAAGCATCATGGAGAAACACTGAGCTGGCAGTGCTGGTCCACAATCCACAATCTCCTCAGTGATGCAGTAGGGTTAACCACTCTGCCCATTTTGATCCCTTTGGTCCTTGAAATCCCTTCATAAAGCAAAGACATACACAAAAAAACTTAATATGTTGCATTAATCTAATATTGTCTTTCAAAAACAACATCCTTATGACAAAATATCTTTTATTCATGTATCCTTTCAGTTTGATGTAGTCGCTCCGATCCAAGCCTTTATTTCCCATTTCCTCCTGTGAGATTTGGAGTCTGATAGTGATCCAACATTTGTGAGTCAATGAAAGCAGTTCAAAGATGAGACTGAAGATACTGCGCTGTAAGGGACCTATGCTGTACATACAAGAGCCAGTCAGTATGAATGTTATAATGTGAATAACAGGATCTTTATCAAACCAGAATGCTAGCGTTAATATGGAACATTTTATATTACGCCAAATTTGTGCCATATTGATGTGCCAAGACTATCGCAATTTGGGTTTTTAAGGGACCGTTACAGATTTTTTTTTTCTCTCTACATTTGGTCTTGCTCCAATACAGATATATTGTAAAAGCAGCTCTTAGGGTCAAAATAAGACTGCTGTGTACTGTCTGCATCCAATTATAAAGAACCAGGAAGTACGCTGTTAGCATGCTAGTTGCTGCTAGCATCACAATGGCACAAAAAGTTCACTCTGGCCTCTCAAAGTTGTGAAATGAGCTTAAAAACTCACAGTGAATAACTGAAACGCATTACGAAGTTCTGACCAAAATAGTAGTTCTGACTACTTCTGTTTTTCATGTCTTCAAGTGAAAATCATCAGCTTCCCCTGACCAAAAAAACTGCACATATAGATACACAAATGCTGCATGTTTAGACCTGAACTTGCATTGTTTCATTGTCTTGAATGATAATTTACAGTACGGTAATTGACCTTCATGTTAAAAGATACTGTACAGTAAAAACCGGTTCATCCACGTCCTCATATAAAAGTGGTAAGTCTGCCTTTGGTGCCAGAAACATACAAAGGAAAAAACAAGAGATAACCAGGAGACAGGTTCAGGTTTCAGTTTCTCTCAACAGCACCGACACAATGACTACAGACTTATTCTCCCCCTCCCTCCCTCCCTCCTCCCTCTTCCCTCTTCCTACCTTTCTCGGTTCCCCTCTCTCCGCTCTGATAACCATGGTACCTGTCTGTTCTGATGGCCTTTTCTGTCCCGTATCTTCGCTCTGTTAAACATGCCTCTCAAAGGATCCACTAGCGCACGGACCACACATTACAATAGTATCAATATGGATAACAACTGAGAGATGGGCTGAGTTAAAAATAGATAGCAGGTATCTAAAAGCTGTGACTGAACCAAAACTCCCAAGTCCAATAGAGATGCATATTTCAACCACTTAAAGAGCATTTGATGGATAAAAGCTGGCACTCAGAGTCCGGAGGGTAAAAACTTTGGAGAAGCACATGGATTTGGATGGGAAATATTTGCTGAATCAAAGACAGGAAGGAGTGGGGAAAGAATGCACTTAAATATGAGCAGCTTAAGGGGGTAAAGGTAGAAGGCAGATCGGCAAGTGTTTGTGCAATGCAAAAAGTATGTGTATTTGTAATATTTATCCTGATTTGAGTAGTTTGTACAGTACATATAGTCAGTAACTCAAAAATACTTAAATGACAATATATATTTAGTATTACATGTTTTACACCAAGTACTATCTAAGAAAACATGGGGCTTTTCAAGTACCACTAGATCCAAACCTGGTTTAAAATAAGACTATTGCAGGCCTAAATTGGTGCCACCTGTAACCAAGAAACTACCCAAAGGAGGACCATATGTTAGAACTGTAGAGAACTTCATGTACCAAGGATTTTGCGTATCACCAGTGCTACATGTACCGCAGTTTGAAAAACAGAAACGTGTCCATTGACTTCCTCTTCAAAACTGCTGCATGTATGACTGTGAGAATTGTTTGAATAATTACAAGTACAGCACTCAATTGAAATACAAGTTTGAGTAAGTTAAAGGTGAGGAAACACCATTGTAACATGATTAGCTCATTAATTCTATGTCCCCTTTAATCCAGAGAAATCTACATACATGTTCTATAAGTTCTCATTCTATAAGTAATGGATAATTGTAAAATCTTGAAAAAGCAACAGCAAAACTACAAACACAGAAATACATTCAAACAGGTACGAAACAGTTCAAAGTATAAAGTATAAACAAAGACGGATGCAAATATAACTATGAAGCATCAACACATAACCCAAGTGCACATCCACGTCTCAGCCAGCCACATCTGACTTGATTTCGGTGACATCTGAAACGACAGGCGATCAGTTTGGCCACATAACGCTTCCTTATTCCATTATAACCAAAACTGTAGTCGGGCCTGTGCATGGTGATTGATGTGTTATGGTGGCGTTTTGAGCCGGGATGTACGCTTGATGGAGGGAGAGGCGGGCTGGAGAAGACAGGATCATCTCTCTAGCCCTGCACCTCTCTTGTTTTCTCTCCATCTATCCCTTCATCGCAGAGAGAAGGAGTAAAAGAGTATTGGACGGTGCCAGGCCTCTTGATGGATAGGAGGGCTTCCCACAGAAAGATAGAGTGATTTTTAAAAGGGTCAGGGCCTGTGGTTGAATGAGCGATGAGACGGTGATAATCCCCAATACTTAAACACAAGACCTGGAGTTAGCATTTGGATTTAAGGGCGACACTTGGGGACACTAAAACGTGGTAATAAATGGGTTGACAGTTTCATGCGGAGGTGCACGCTAATAAGTGAGCAGTCTTCAGACACTTATGCAATGACATGCATCCGTATTGCCTTGACATGAGTTAAATTAAAATGTAGAGCAATTTTTATAGAGCAAAACTACACATAACTTACTTCCCTCATCCATTCATATAATATCTTCAGTTAGAAGTGGTATTGTTTTTGGCAAGTAGGCTATATGGAGCAGCTACTGCAGCACAAAAGGGGGATGAAGAGTAGGAGGCATTCAGAAAATTCCTGGCACCAGGATTTGAACCTCCTCACAAGGTTTTTTTAGTGTTGTTACTGCACTTTCATTACACAAGTTGTTCTGCTCATTTACACATTTAAATTGTCTTTAATACGAGATGCTAATAATTAACGTTGATGCTAGCCTGTAGTGTTTTTAGCCTCATTTAAATGGATTCACTTCCCGCAGATACCAGTGGAGGGCGCACTGACTACTTGACCATTTAAACTGACTGAATTCCTTTTTTTCCCCATACAGTTACTTAACAATTAAAGTTAAAGAGTCCAAAGGTGTATTTAATAGTCAAGAAAAGAGAACTTTAAAGGTACACTTTGTAACTTTTCCTGTGTCCATGGAAATGACTCAGCATCGTATTGAATAAATGCGAGTTGCAGGTCATTTTAATGTCAATCTGTGGAACATTCCGGGTAAAGACCCCCACCCCAAAAGAAAAGTTACGAAGTTCTGCTTTACTTATAGTACATAAGATTCTGATTAAAACGTTCTAGCCTGGTTGAAGATAACAGATTGGGTACTGATATTGCTTTAGCTGATATAGTGCAAGTCTAATAGAAAACTACTTGGCCCAGACAGACAAAATGAAATGTAGGCAATTTGTACCAAGGCATCCTCAAATCAAAAGTGAAACCTCTC
The DNA here is from genome assembly GCA_000787095.1 of Periophthalmodon schlosseri. Classification (NCBI taxonomy): domain Eukaryota; kingdom Metazoa; phylum Chordata; class Actinopteri; order Gobiiformes; family Gobiidae; genus Periophthalmodon; species Periophthalmodon schlosseri. The sequence continues at coordinate 31,638 of KN472331.1, read as the reverse complement.
TCAGCGATATTACAATCTTTCTGCAAAATGAATCAGCCTTGTTAGCTCAGATCTCCACACCCCAATAGCATTTGTCTGCTTCTACGTTCAAGCTTCACAAACAAACCAATCGTCAAATGAGATTTTAACAATTTAACAAGGACAGACAAATTCAACACATGTCTGGAGTCGCTGCTTCTGCTCTGACCACATCACGACTTCATTATGTTCCCCATCTCAGAAGAATGGAGTGTTTCAGGGCAGAGAAAAGTGAATTTTGTGTCCACAGCCCCCCAGAATGAGAGTCACAAGTGATTACAGTGTGTCAAGTCTGCTGTGTCTAACATGGCTCAGACCAGTGATAGTGGATCAGTGCCACAGTGCAGTTTTTATACTCCAAAGCCGGGTGAACAAAAGCATGCAATGGCCTTGATTTATGGAGTTTTTTGATAACAAACACTCAAAATTAAACTGAAAATCTTTTGTGAATGAGTAAATGTTTTTTCACCCAGCTGCAATTGTAAACCTTTGTATTGATCGCAAAAGAGCACGTATTCAGTGGATTCAGTCCAGATATTAACACCAAAAACATGAATATCTGCAGAGCCAATTTTTTCGGTAACTAAAACATGCATACATCATTGCAAACAAGCAGAAGATTTTCAAGTACCTGTTTTTATTGTTGTGCCATTTTTTTTACACTGCGTGCATGAGCCAGAGGGCAGTGGGTGGGGATAGGGAGTATGTGAAAACAGACATTTTCAGAGCACTCAAGCCTCAAATGCAGGACAATACATGACATAAAAACATGCATGAATCAATCATAATACATCTTTGCTTGAGATAATAATGGGGGAAATGTTATGAAATACATAATGTGTTGCCTTTAACAGATCTCCTACGCCGATGTTCATTCTTCCTGTACAATTTTCTCTGACCTGACACCCAACATCATTATCAGTAGTGGATCTGTACACATTACTGAATAAAAATATTCAGTGGTCCCTCAAGGTGTGGTTTAGTGGCTACTACTGTTATTATCCTCCCTATTAATGAATCAGTTTAATTCAGAAAACACCTCCAAAACTTCCATCAATTTCTTGTAAAACACATTTTATGGAAGACATATTATGCTTTTGTCTGCTACATAGTTCTAATCTATGACCTGTGGATCATTATGTTATATTTTGAACATTTTAAATCACAATATTGATCTAAAATGACTTAATAAAAGAAACAAGTCCACTGACCTCTGCGTTAGAAGATCAGAGCAGAACAGTTGTCAGCACCTCCAGTGGATAGCCGCAGATCAGACTAGTGAGCAGTTGATTTTTTTTTTTTTTTTTATTAGTGCCAAATAGCTATGCAACACTGCTGAATCCTGATTAAGAAATGAAATTGGAGAACGAAGTAAGCGTGTACCAGTAGCGGTTCATCAGAGCAATGACATCTTGAATACAAGAGAATAAAGATTACTCAAACACACATGTGTTCTCTTCTCATTTACCCTCACCAAGTTGTATTTAGTGTGACTCAACTATAACATGGTTAAAAGCTCTGAAAAGTCGATTTTGCATAATACCTCCGGTTTAAACTCTCCCAGCTTGCTTCTTAGTTCTCTTAACCATCCCCCTCCACTGCATACACCATGACGTTGGAGTTACTTTGAGATGAAAGCCAGTTAGCTTACATTTATTTGTATATTTCTCCTTTTTAAGCCCCTAGCACTACATCTGTGGACCAGTGCTGACCTCCTCCAGGCTTTAGGGAGGAACGCTGAAACGAATACTACTGAGTCAACATCCTGCCCTGTGGGATGCCCTGCCCGAGGAGAGGGGTCTGTTTTGAAACCAAAAAATTTGACCACTAAATAAATGGACTGAGACATTTTAACTCTTTCAATGCTATGAAAACATGTTGATATGTAAGTAGCTCAAGGTTCAAGGAGATGCTCAGATGGAATTGTAAAATGTGTCAACAGGCAACGTCATAATTTATCTAACTGTTCAATCAAGATGTAAAAGTCCAGTTTCAGTGTTCTATGTAATTGTCAGGTAATTTTAGGCAGTTTGGTTTTGTTCTTCTTTCAAGTTTCTATAATGAACGACTGCATTTCCGTCATCTCTTTTATGTGATGTTGTCCCACTTCTAGTACAACTGCATCCTATAATTGCAATTTATTTTTAAAAATAGTCATCAGCAACACAAAAGATGACATAAAATGGTGAGTCATCATGTGGGTACAAGTAGGAGAGAATGTGGACCATGAAGACCTCACATACTAAACAGCAGATATTGAATTAATGAAGGATTATCAGCCAGATGGTTTTAAAGGTCCTATATTACACAAATGTTATAATGTCGTTACCTCCTCAAAAACATACCTGGAGTTGTGTTTTGTTTCATTCACACAACACACAAAACCCACAAAACCTGCGTAGGTTTTATGGAAGAATTCAGCCTGCATTTAGGCTGAGTTCTTCTCTCAAATAGAAAACACTCTGTTCCACTTTGTGACGTCATGTGATAATACAAGACTTGCTCCACTGTGTTTTTTAAACTCCATACACCTTCACTAGAATCATTTGGATAATTTCAGCCCTGGAAATGCCCATATCTACTGAACAAAAGGTAAACAGCAGCTGCTGAATTTGAAAACTACCGCTTCATGACATCACAAGGTGGAATTGTGCATTTTGAGTATCGGGGATGTAGACAGACTAATAAAGGATTAGTCAAACATGTGTGAATGAAACAAACCACAACTCCAGGTATGTTTTTGAGGTGACAAAAACATTCTAACATAGTTTAAAGCTCACAAGAGTCAATTGTGTGTAATATAGGACTTTTAAGAACATTTTAACAACATTAAGCTTAAAAAGATAACAAGATAAAATATATTCTACCTAGAAAGTGGATACCATATGTTCATAAATCCAGATGCATTATTTGCCATGGTATAACATTGACATTCTCATTTTCCCCATATGCGAACTATATATTCAGCCTTGCTACTGCCCTGTAAACATGAAGTCTCCATGGACACTAGCCCCAGCTCACTGTCCTCTCTGGCCCTTATCCACCTCTTGTGTGTGTGTGTGTGTGTGTTTGGGGTGGATTAGCGTAGCACACTGTGGTTTTCCTGTTTAGTCTGGCTTTATGAGTGTCTGGAAGAGGACATGTGTCTACCCCTCACGTTTACACGCTATTAGAGTTACCTACTTCCTCTTTCTAAACACACATCTGGAGAATACATCCAATTCTTATACCTATAGATTATAGTGGTGTGGGTAGATTTATTCAAAGACACCATGCAAAAGTCCACATAAAATTTTGCGCTGGGTCAGAGTGGGAATTGAACCACCCACCTCTAATGTATTTTGACTTTTCTGCCTTATTACAGTTTTTCAGTGGGAATGAAAGACAATTTGTTTTCAATTTGTATTTCACAGCCAAAACAAGCCTCATATGTGACTGGAGAACGCAATGTTTCTGAAGAAGTGTCTTGCTCAATGACATTAAAACCAGGCGCTGGGTCAGAGTGGGAATTGAACCACCAACCCTTTATATATGTTGACCTTACAATATTTCAATGATTGGAAGAAAGACAAAATTATGTAAACGCCTTCTCCGAGAGCCTGTCAAATTTCACAGTTCACTCTACCAATATTCCAGAGCGAACAGCTTAAGCCGAGCCTTGTAAGTGTTAAGCCTTTCAGATTGCACTAAGATCATTCAAAATGCTACAAGGAAGTAACAGTGACAGCAGTTTAGCATGTTTATGTGCAATAAGTGCGTAGAATGTGATTTAACTCAGCCGGGATGAGAACGCTGTAAATTTAAACTCCAGCTCGGGTCCTCCTAGTCCGGCCCGGATCCTCTCCTGATGAAGACCATATTAAATCATACCCAAGCACCGTGATATGATTTAGCACGCAACTTACAGGGCGCTAGTCTAGCCTTGGTCTAACCCACGATGCAAGGCCACTGAAGGTATAAGCACGCAGGCAGTAAAGACTACTAGAGTGTCTGGGGGATACGCTGGTGTTGGTAATGAAAACATGCCACAGAGCAGATTTACAGGAAGAGCAACTTGAACTCTGACCCCAGCAGATTTATCGCTAGTGGAGCATCTAATCGGCTCCCAGCTACTGTGGAGCGCACAAGGAGAAAAAGGGAAAAAATACTCGGAGGTAGGAACATGGACATTATTCGAGGAACGTATTTGTTGACTTTTATGAACTTCTTTGAAAATGTGTTTGAGGTTGTTTAAAATTGAATTCAAGGTTATGGTAGAGTTTATTGTTTTGAGAATTTGGTCTCTGCATTTGATCCAATATTTAACCAGTGTCATTGGGGGGAAAAAAGCAGGAATATCTAGCTGGAGGATTGGACTGGACATGTTTTAGGTTGAGATAAACAACTTTAACATGATTCTGGTCGTCTGATTGTGGAGAAAATCTTGAGTTGTGACTCAAAATCATGGGTCATAAGTCTCAAGACAGGGACAAGTAATAAACTTAGAACTGCGACTGATATCAGTGTGCCTGATATTTTGATATTTCAGAGTACTGACGGCAGAATGGGCCCTCCGCTCGCAGCGTATATAATCAATCTGTCTGTCAAACAGGAGACCATTGAGCCCCACTTCTTTTTCATTTGTTAACATTTACAAACACAAAAACACTGCTAGCATGTAGCACTAGTCCTGTCACGATATCAAACTTTGAAGCACGATGTATTGCTACAGAGATGTATTGTGATAAACGATAATATTGAAACTACTTTATGCCACTGATACAATAAATATACAGCAAGATAATCCCAATAATTAAAAATATATATATATACAGTAACATTAAAAGGCATGAGAAAATAGCCGAATGAAGCAATAATTAGCCCTAGAAGTGACTTATTCAACCCTCCACAGCTCAAATCTTACAACAAAAATCTCCCCAATTATGCAAAGAAAAAGTACTCACGATAAATACTGAGCCCCAAAATATATTGTTCCAGCTTTCATATATGGAACGATAAGTCGATATAGTCATTATTGTGACAGGCCTATGTAGCACTAGCCTCAGCTAACCATTTCAAAAACAGTGACTTTACCACACAGCCTAGAGCCTGCTTTTCTTGTATTACGACATCCAAAAATCTTATAAGACAAAAGAATTTGTGCGGTGGACTCCAGGCTAAAACAGGGAGGACATATATTAATATAATTTGATACAGATTGTGCAGTTGTTCCTTTACCAGAATGTTCCCTGGAGAGAAGGCTATGCTCCAGTGACTGCCCTGCACTCTGCCTCTCCACACTCTACACTCTGCTCTGTGCTTTTGTTGTGGACCAGCGCCATGGAACTACTTGACCCCTGAAGATGGCCAGTGCATACAAGCCGAGGGTCACCGAGCCAACAGTGGTAAGTGTTTTCTATCAGTTCAAGAGACAGACAATGAACAAGCATATTTTGTTTGGACTGGTATTACTAGCTATTCCAGGATTTGTGTAATAAAGACCAACCATACCTGAGTGATATTTCTGTAATTGCAGGTCTACCAAAAAGGGGCACTTTTCTGTAACGCTTAAAATAAACTCATTCACTGTTTAGGCTAAGGTCAATATCTTAGCATACCATGGCCTTCAAAATGAAATAAATTCACTTTTTTCCTTTTTTCCACAGAGTATATTTTTAAAGCCCTTTTTGGCTCTTTGTGACAAAATTATAAAGCATTTTATTGATCAAAAACTAAGAGGAAAGAGGACTGAACTAGATGTGTCCTTGGCACTGCAGTGCAATTTCCCTCTCAATGACATATATACCAGTCAGGGGCAAGTGTTTTGAGAGTTGAGGAGGGAGACAAACTAAATACAACATACAGTATTCTTCAGAGATGCATGGATGAAACAAAGTATCTGACAGAGACGGCATATATAAATGGACATAGCTAACCTGCTAGCCACTGCTTTCCAAATAGGAAGTGAGCATGGGCGCGCTTCCTTCTACATTGACTCTAATTCACTTCCTATTGAAAAACTGTTGCCCCTCTCTCCGTAACTGCTGATGTCAGGCTCGTCATTTTGGTCTGAAATGTTTGTATTGACCCGCTCTACATGATCTTTGTATTTTTAGTTTGCTATTGTGTCCGCAAATCAAGATAAGAACATTAATAACAGACAAATCGAGTGCCTTCTTTCCCTGAGGTTGCTACCGCTAGGGTTAGCAACAGGTTTGATTGACAGCATTGCCAAAATTTGCCCCATAACTGCTAGTTAACAAAGCACATTATGCATAATAGGCCCTTAATGCACGTTTCACCCCCTTTGAATTATAAGGTTTTATCTACGTTGTGGGTAGTTCTGAGATATTGAGGGTTAAAGTTCTGAAAGCACAATGGAATCGGGAAACAATTTTTTTCTCATCTAGAACCTCATAATTCTAAGGGGACGATTTATATCCCATCAAACTTTCCTCATTTCATGCTCTGTGTTCCTGTGCAGTTGATTTGAACCTGCTTTATCGGAGACATTAGGGTGTGCCTGTCACTGCTGCCAGTGTATTTGTATTTGTCTGTTCAGGAAATCACATCTTCAGCAGACGCCGTTGGTGGGGTCGCCGGGGATTGTGGGTAATTGGAAATCCAGATGGACACGCATGGACCTGGAGGTAGAAGCGGTTACTGCGGAGATCGAACAAAACACAGCACCAATGACGGTAATACTGTTTGTATCCAGCCTTTTCTCTTGGAGTTTTTCACTGTAAAAACTAAAAATCCTTAGGTAGAAATATGGCGTAGGTGTTTAATGGTAATGTCCAATAGGAAAATGTTAGTAGTTATGATGACTAATGTTGGCTTTCACTGGATTTATCT